>VMBQ01002087.1:102060-125553 GCA_007657795.1 Dreissena rostriformis | reverse complement strand
TTATGGCCCTTTGTATCTTGAAAAAATGCTTTTTACTATAGGAACTTTTGTGTCCGGAGCCATATCTTGGAAGTGCTTTGGCGGATTTCATTGAAACTTGGTATGAGTATATATATGGATAAGACGATGATGCACGCCAAATGGCATTGTACAACATCTGTTAATAACGGAGTAATGGCCCTTTGTATAGTAGTACGTTCATCCGTCCGATTTGCACCCATCCTTAAACAAAATATATGTTGCGGGGGATATCAATTCTACGAATTTGCTTGTTTAGTGCAACAAATAATTACCCCACTCTTACCCAACATCAAAGATTAACTGTTTAACCCTTTGCATGCTGGGAAATTTGTCGTCTGCTAAAATGTTGTCTTCTGAATTTCTAAAATTAGCATTTTCTTCCATTTTTTTTTCAAAGAATACTATCAGAATAGCAAACAGTTTGGATCCTGATTAGACGCCACGTTCTGTGGCGTCTCATCTGGATCCAAACTGTTTGCAAAGGCCTTCCAAATTCGGTTCCAGCACTCAAAGAGTTAACATCATTGCAGGTTTCACCTTTGACAATGTTATCTATTGAATTTTTGTATAACTATCATGATGCCAGCTGTCAATCAAATTCTTCGTGATAATTTTATTTTAATTTGTTTAGAAAAGAGAATTTTTTCACCTGGTCCATAGGTATGTTCAGGTCATAGCCATCCTGATCCTTTCTGTACAAAAGATTATGTGTTAATAGCACAAATATGAGTTAATATTTTCAGAGAGACATACTTGCTACTTGTATCAGCCAATTAGCGCTCCGACATGCAGTCGAACACATGCCGACCCACGCAAAGTTGTTTACAATAACTGTACAGATCAACCTCAATGACCTTATTGCTGTACAGACAGTATAAACAACTTGTTTTGAATTGAGAGAAAAAGTTTCTCCACTTTTTAAAAATGCACTATCGGAAGTAAAGATCTCCGCTTTCTCTGTGCTGCAAAGTTTTTATTTAGCAAATCAAAATATTTATGCACGAACACAATCAGAACTGTTTATTGTTATTTGTGGCAAGAATTTGTTAACTATACTTTAACAAAAAACTTGCTTTTCGGATCACAAATACACATTAGAAAATACTTACGTTCAATGATGTGTTTTGTTATACCAATTTATACCATATGGATATACTACATAATGCAATAAGGTAGGGAAATAACGTGTTTTGAGATTTCCTGACTATGCTTACGCATACATATAATTTTATGCATGAATTACCTGACAAGTTATATCGCATCCGAATATATCATGATGGCGATCCTTGGATCCCGCAAAACGGGATATAATGGAAGTGTTCCATTTCAACAGATATTCAACTTAATATATGTCTATTTGGTCATTATATCAGGTGCCATTACAAAGAACACACATTATACTATCAAAGCTCACAAATTGTTGAGTGTGCTGTCACTTGGACAGCTCTTGTTAATTTATCTTCCTTTATAAAGCAATGATGACCACTTAAAGGGGCAGTGATGAAATGACTTGTTAATCTATTTTGGTAATGACTTGTCAATCAATTGTTGATTATCTTACCTTGCAGAGGCCGTGGCTGACCTCCCAGAACACGAGGCGATCAAGCTGAAGGAGAAACTGGAGGAACTGAACAACATGGACGCAGAGGTACAACACTGGGGTCAGAGGGACCAGGTCTGGGACCTGTCGGTATGACACTGGTGTCTTAGGGACCAGATCATACACCATTCTGTTCATGACACATAACGAATAATAATGTTGCTTGCTTATTATTTCCAGTTCTAGAGTTTTGTCGAAACTGTATTCATTACTTTGTTTTATTATCTTGTTTATATTGTTATGTAGATTTTTATCCTTAACCATAATTGGTGGACATTGAACCTTTATTGTAAATTTGCATTCCCTAAAATTAGAAATTTTGCGTAATTGCCAACTATATAATTCTATATAATTCGTGGTCTGAAGTAAACCTAATCAGCTACACCAGAAAAAAAAAACGGTAAAATACAATAATGCAAGTCAAACTATAAGCTCACTTCTGCACCACTTTTGACATTTCATTGAATTAGTTTAGCAGTTTCTAATTTTCTGTTTGTCTTGTTATTAAAAGATGACATTAACCAGAAATCCCTCGGCTCTATTTTACCGTGGTTATGAAGAAACCTTTGCATTTTGCAAACGCTAAACTGCTTGGGTAAAAAAGAATTATGTATTGGGTAAAACAAGAGTTCACTAGTCAGACAGGCTGTAGAACAAGATTCAGCTATCGAAAGATCAGCAAAAACATTAATGGAATAAGAAAGCTTTCTATGATAGATTGTTTAGCTAACAGTGAATTGAGACACTGGTTTACTGGTGTTATTGTCTTTGGGATGATACATCACAAGCTGTGGTAAGGGACTCTATGGTGATCACTGGGATATGATTGTGACTTGCTTCATTTCATTGGGATATGATTGCGACTTGCTTCATTTCACTGGGATGCGATTGTGATTTGTTTCAATTCATTGGGATATGATAGTGATTTGCTTCATTTCATTGGGATATGATTGTGACTTGCTTCATTTCACTGGGATATGATTGTGATTTGCTTCGTTTCACTGGGATATGACTTTGTTTTGCTTTGTTTCAGATCCTACAGAACAAAGAGTTGTCCAAGAGACAGAGCTACTCACAGTGTAAGTTCCGACAGGGGTTTGCGGACGGGGGGATGCTGACCGGGGAAATCAGAAACTTTGGAGTTCTTGTTCTATTATGATATTGGACACCCAAGTGCAGTGCTTCTGTGTGCATATAGGTTTTGTATTGGTCCGCGTGTATCATGTGTATCATCATCAATATAGTGAGCCTTCTGGTACAGTAGGAGACGCTATTTTGCAGCAGAAGATCAATTTAATAAGAGCTATTTCCTGCAGTTATAAGTGAGATTAAATAGCGGAAGTTTGGGAATTCTTATCTGCATTCTTTGCATGATAATAATATTTAGGTTTTTCTAATGAATAGATAACAAATGGTATTCAAAAGTTGATGTGTTTATGGCAAACATGGCTATAATTACTGATATTTTTACATTCATGAGATTCACTTCTCATTTAATTGCAACAATTTAACCATAATTTAATCCACCAACTTGATTGTGTTCAGTTAGCCAATTTGTGGGTTCCACAATCAATTAATGTGATTTCTAACTGCGAAATCAGTGCTTGCTGGGAAAATAACCATGGTGCTTCTTAGCTTAGCAGTAATATAAATCATATAAAATGTGCTAATGTGTGCAACAAAATAGCTGTTTGAAGGGGAAAACACTCAATGATTTACCGGTAAATACATAATCATTAAGTATGGCAGAAAACATAATTCTGTGTGGAAAAAAGGTTACGATGAAAGTCTTGGTTTAGCCATATGTCTCCATTGGGCGGGAGGTGTATAAGTACAGATTCGACTTCATTTGCCCAAAGTGCAAATGGCTTAGAACGTCTACTTGCCCCCAGTTAAAAAAGGTTTCCTAAAATAATTTAAACACATGAATTACAAGATGTATTTCACCAATACAACTACATGTATCAATTTAAAATACTTTTTGTCTGAATCATTTTAAAAACTATACAGACATAATTTACTATTTTTCCAATGATCAGTTCTAATTCTTTTTTATAAACATTGATGTTAACTCACAAGAAAATCATACACTAGTAATGGTGCTGTGATAAGTGACTTGCCAGACAGGCTACCTTCTTTTTAAGATCACTTGCCCCGAGGAATTTTAACCCGGAACATGCATGCGGGCGTCCACTGAAGTAAACTTAAGATCTGGGCCTAGATCATACACATTTGACCTTTCCAAATTCCCGCAAACTTGTTCAAAGTAGGAAAAGAAAACCTTAAGGGATTACTTAAAGAGATCATATTATGTTATCACTGTGACATGTATTTATATTATATGGAAGGAAAATCATGTGGTGATGTTAAAATGTCTAGAAAATGTAGGGTTTTTGTATAGGAATTACAATAACTAAACTACTTTTCTAATTTTGTATAAATCAGGTACAGGCTTTTTCAGGCAGGCAGGTCAAAATTATAACTATCGAATCGATTTTAAGTTGCTTTGGGCTTTAGACAGGCGGGTCATTGCAAATAAAGCAGATTTTATGTGGTACATGTAATTGAAATAATTTAAGATTGAACCAAAATCTTTGGAATAATCTTGTCATACGTATTATTGTACCATACATTTTGGATTGTTACACACTTGTCTGTCTTAAACAATTAAATGTTTCAAATGATTATTTAAATTGTTAATATTAGTGGATATACATGTATGTTACTCACTGAATGAGAATTATTTAATTTCACATGAAGAATTTCATCTTGAAATCTCTGCTCTGGTGATATGAGTTATATGAAAAAATGTTCCATGTATGTTAATAAGTTTGTGCAAGTAAGCAGCAGAGTTCATATTTATGATAACAAAATAACAATTTACACAAATGTGCAATGGACATCTTACTGATCAAAAAAAAAAAAACATCATGTAAAGAAGTGTAAATTTATTTGAATTTTGTATTCTGTTGACTGCAGCTTTAAGCTTTGCTCTTATTTCCCTGACAGCTGGCATGTCTGAAGACAGTGACTACACGAGTGACATCAACTACCCGCTGCCCCACCAGCACAACAGCTCAGCCCACCAGTTTAGGGGCGAGCCTAACTTCCCCCTGAACCGAGACCGCGCGTACTGTAGGGAGTCCCCGCCGTATAACTCGTACAATAGAGACCAGTATGAACCCGGAGGCTCGTTCGAGCGGATTGATCAGTATGAAGAACGGCGGGGGTCTTACGAGCCTGTGGATTCTTTTGACGGGCGGTCATTTGAAAGGGAGTATATGGAGTCAGAGAGGGGGGATTCATTTGAACGGACTGAGTCTTTTGAGCGAGACTATGACAGAGATTCTGAACACTATGTTTATGAACGCTCGGATACAGAGTACGAGCAGCGATCACTTCGTGATGACCGGTATGAGCCGAATGGATTTGACCCTCGGGTCAGGGATTATGACCTGCGCTCACAACATAGCTCAAATAGGGATTACAATGGTGAATCTGACCAGGACTATATGTACTCCCAGGATGAGTATGAAAACACAATAACGAACGAAGACAGTCTTAGAAGTGAACAAAATAAATATCGGCACCATCGCACTGACTCTCGTGAGCTTAGACAACGCACTGACTCTCGTGAGCTTAGACAAAGTGATACACAATTGGACCAGTCAGGGCGGTTTGATTCTCAGGACCGCCTTGGCGAAGTGAGCCAGTCTTCACGAGGGTCCCAGCTGGGCATGCATGAGCCCAGCAGTCCGTTTCTCGCTCACGGTCGTAGTGACACGGACTCGGAAATTGGACTGTCATATAACAGCCGACCTAACCCTCGTCAGACCAAGGCCCCTGTAAATTCCTCACACAGGCCGGGCTTTGGGTAGGTTGTCTGTTTGTAGAATTTTGTTGTTATATAATTTTCCATGTTAGACAAATGGTTATTTTATGCCACAACTGAATAAGATGTATTTCAGATTTTCTGCACCTTAAAACTTAAATGGAAGTAAAGCACATGTCCATTTTTCCCACATCAGCACTTTTCAAAAGAAGAGTTTTTTTTCAATTTATTTTGGTTCAAGCTGTGAATGTCATGGCAAAGACTGTTTTAAGTTTATTTTAATACATGTACTCCTCAACAACAAATGCTGGGCAGATTGTATCAAAAGGAAACTATTTGCTAAGAATAAAATTTTGAATGGGGTTGGCAGAAGCGTTCAATACATATAGCATACATTATTTGGTCATTCTGCGCTTTGAGCTTACCTGGAATGTATTGAAAATGGAATAAAAATTGTGGTCAACTTTCATGCACACCCAGCGTGGCTTTGCTTTTGGCCATTCTGGTATTTATCACTTTCACTGAAAATTGAAAACACTGTTTTTGTTCAAGAACTTTATTTTGATGGAAGTATTAGACCCAAATTTTGTTTGTAGTTTGCTTACATGAATACTTAGTTAGCAATTGCATTTGTAGCCAGTCAGGTCAAGGTCACTTTTTCTAAAAACGTAAAAATGGTTAAAACTTAATCGCTAAGTTTAGATATACCTTACTCTCAGAATAAGCTTGGCACTGCACAACTATTGAAATTACAGTTAATTTACAAGCAAAACGTTTAAAAACATGCTTTTTGTGGCATTCCTTTTTTTTCTTGTTTTTTTTATTTTATTCCAAGACTGTTTGCACAGATTTTTCAAATACCCAAATGATCATTAAATTGTTTCACTTTTAATTCAACAAAATGTTATTTTGTATTTAGTGACAGAAAACTGGTTGCATCAGGCATAATGAATGTATATTTACCATTAAACTCAATACTTTTGAGATCTCTGTAATTCTGTATATTCATATATGTCTTACTAGGAAGATCTCAAAGTCATTTGTGAAGTGTCAATGACATTAAGGTAATAATATTCAGCTCTATTGTGATTGTTGTTCCAGTGACTTTAAGGTAATGATATTCAGCTCTATTGTGATTGTTGTTCCAGTGACTTTAAGGTAATAATATTCAGCCGTATTGTGATTGTTGTTCCAGTGACTTTAAGTTAATGATTTTCAGCCGTATTGTGATTGTTGTTCCAGTGACTTTAAGGTAATGATATTCAGCCGTATTGTGATTATTGTTCCATTGACTTTAAGGTAATGATATTCAGCCGTATTGTGATTGGTGTTCCTATGACTTTAAGGAAATGATATTCAGCCGTATTACAATTGGTGTTCCTATGACTTAGTAATGATATTCAGCAGTATTGTGATTGTTGTTCCAGTGACTTTAAGGTAATGATATTCAGCCGTATTGTGATTGTTGTTCCAGTGACTTTAAAGTAATGATATTCAGCCGTATTGTGATTGATGTTCCTATGACTTCAAGGTAATGATATTCAGCCGTATTGTGATTGTTGTTCCATTGACTTTAAGGTAATGATATTCAGCCATATTGTGACTGTTGTTCCAGTGACTTTAAGGTAATGATATTCAGCCGTATTGTGATTATTGTTCCATTGACTTTAAGGTAATGATATTCAGCCGTATTGTGATTGGTGTTCCTATGACTTTAAGGAAATGATATTCAGCCGTATTATAATTGGTGTTCCTATGACTTAGTAATGATATTCAGCCGTATTGTGATTGTTGTTCCAGTGACTTTAAGGTAATGATATTCAGCCGTATTGTGATTGGTGTTCCAGTGACTTTAAGGTAATAATATTCAGCCGTATTGTGATTGGTTTTCCAGTGACTTTAAGGTAATGATATTCAGCCGTATTGTGATTTGTGTTCCAGTGCCTTTAAGGCTATAATATTCAGCTGTATTGTGATTGGTGTTCCAGTGACTTTAAGGTAATGATATTCAGCGGTATTGTGATTGGTGTTCCAGTGACTTTAAGGTAATGATATTCAGCCTTATTGTGATTGGTGTTCCAGTGACTTTTAGGTAATAATATTCAGCTGTATTGTGGTGTTCCAGGAGTCCCCATGGCAGTCAGGTGAGCCAGGGAAGTCGTATCTCATCGGTCACCCAGCAGAGCACTCAAGATTTCAGGTATTATATATCAGTCATTATAAAGAGGCTAATGCTTAGCGCCGTTGTCACAGCTGTCACTTTTGGCTTACTTATCAGTAAAAGCCCAAGATCTTATGCGAAATCGAAACTACTTATTAGGTGTGCTATTATGGACGGAAGAAAAAGTAAATTAAATCAGCCACAATCAATTAACATTGACAGACAATATATGTTTATATGATTCGGAAACCTAATCTTTACTTCGGAAAGTGAAAACACGGCCATTAATAATTTTTCAAGTGAGAAAATCCAAACAGTGAATTTATAATGGTGAATTTGATTTGTTTCCCTTTAATTAACAAGTTAAGTAGCAATTGGGATATCTGTTTAGGAGTAAGTGTGTCACCTTTTAAATGTAAAAGTAAGTATGTGATGAAGCAAAATTGTGTTTAAGGATTCCAATACACGAAATAAATAGAACGTCCGGCAATACTGTTGTTCGACAAATAGTTGCAACTGTAATATATTTACTTTGCATTGTGTTATTGTGAAAATGTAAATGTATGTTAACATTTCAAGATAATACAATACTATTAAACTCATTTGACTTAACCATTTCCCACTCAGAAGCAAAGGAAAATTAGCCTATGCATCAAGCATAAAACCAGAACAACCTGGGAGTAACTCGCAGTCTGTTCAGGTTTTATGCTATTTGCAGCTCATCAGTATCTTAGAGTTGAAAATGAAGCGTTTCAAACTTGAATCTAGTAAGAAAGGTGTCATATTGAATTTGATTTTCTGAGAGACTGCAAACGCGTCAAAATGCGTATCTGAGTTGTAAAGGGATGAATAAAATTCCTGTTACAGTCCATTGAACAGCCGGTCTTCCACTCAGAGTCGCCAGAGCACCCAGGAGTACAGTGACCCTGATCTGTCGTTCTCCCATCATGTCAACCACCTTATGCCCTCCCCGGCCCGCGCACGCTGGATAGATGCCTTCAACAAAGTCTGTGCTCAATTCAATGCTGTAAGTAGCACATTTAACATGGGTTGAGCGTGAAAACGGTGTATCTTGTTTTGAAATGTTAAACAGATACAACAGTTTCACGCTAAACCTTCGTTTGATCTCTGAAACTGTTAAATTCTAAGGTGATTTTCCTTGTTGTTCTTTTTTTGCTCTTACAGGGTGTGTAACATAGGGGTGTGATTTCTCCTCCTTTTAGTTGATTTCCTCCCTTTCAATGTTGAGCAAAGTTTACAAATAGTTATAAACTTTTATGGACCAATGTGAAATGGAGAGTTTAATTGAACCCTGAAAGGAGGTGGGGGAGGTAGTGCATTTTCCTCCCCTGAGGTGGTTCTTAAATCACACCCCTTCAACATTCGATGCCCAGAGCTGGTGATTCTGCTTCATAGTCTGATTATATGTACATTGTATACATGCAAATGGCTACAAATTAGCAAATTTGGCTAAAGAAAGTTGTATCTTGCTACAAATGTTTCATCATAAAGCCGATGGAACAGCCAAAGTGATAAGAATAGATATGCACTACAACAACTTTGGCTAAATAAAGTTTATAGCCAGGGTAGCCCTAAATGTGTCCATTCCTAATACCCATCAATGAGGACTTTCAAAAGGCTGGAGCCATTTTATCATGTGTGAAAATTAAGATGTCTTGATATAATTTATGTAGTGTTAAAAGCAACAAGTCACTTGAAAGATTAAGAACAATATTCAAGAATGGTTACACCATTGAAATCTTTCTGAATCAAAACAGCAAAAGTTACTTGTTGAAGCATTGTTAAACTGAGTTTGCTGAACAGTTCTTTATGATTCATAGCAGATGTGAGTGTTTATGTTACATCGATTGCAAGCTGCCGGACAGATGTCACCATGCAATCAATATGCTATCTGCCCAGTCAATCACAAATCATCCCTTCTGTTTTACGGTTATATATATGGCCTTCATACTTACATTAACACAGGATTAGGCCCATTATGTGAGGTGCTGTAGAAACTTTGGTTGGAGGAAGAGGTTGCGGAAGGCGTCCAGTTTGAATATTTTGTGGCAACTTATGTATTTCATGAAAAATACCGGTGTTGATGTAGAATGATGTTTACTGAAATAGGATACATTGAACAACTTTAACCAAGTGACAGAAAAATTGAAGTTCTAAATGCAGTTATGATTATAGAGGTTGCAGCATGGATTTTAATTTTGAAATGAAAGTTCATGTTAACATGTAAAATACATGAAACATTTGAGAATCTCTTTTTAAAATTCTGTTTCATGCATGGAAAACTATTAACAAGGTTAAGAACCTAATATGCATGCGATCAGGTGCTGAGTTGACATTGTTTTCATTGAAACTTCTTAAACACACAAACGTGAAGTAAAATTTCTTTTGCAATAGAGGCGTAAATTATGTTTGCGTGGACTTCCTTGAACTTTTCTAATGCTGTGAACATGAATAAAGGAAATTTAAGTCTTGTGAAGCCAACAACGACTATGGTGACATTCACAACACAACTCGTCATGTGACAAGCGATATTTGAGTTAGTCACTTACAAAATGCTAATTGACTGGTTGCTGCATTAATTGCTGTGGTAACAGGTTCCAGCAGCTTTGAATTACCTTGTGAATAATATGGCAAAATGCTATGTTTTGATGTAATAATCATGGCATTTACAATACAAAACAAGTTATTGGGTTGTGCTTTTCCACTTAAATGTTCTTTTGTGGCAAACTTCCACGAACAGAATTATTAAAACGGCTTGGTATTTCCCGTAATTATTAATGTGGTTCATTGACAAATCGTGAGCCGTCGATTGGCTGCATACAAAACGTCATGCCACACCATAATAGATGCCAGAGTATGGTAATTGGACATAATGGGAATTAAAGTGTTAATATGTAACTGAAATGAAACAATCCGAAAATCATCAGACAGAAAATTTGAATTTGTAATGATGTATTTATTCAAACAAGAAATTATATGTCAACATTGAGATCTCTGGAAATTGAGTAAGTGATTAAATCATTGTCGCACTCCTCTGTTTTGCTGAAACACGGTTTGCAGTTATCTTGTTACCTTAACGGATTACTGTGGGATCGGGATGAACTTGTGGATATTCCATTCGATTCAGTAGACACACTTTTCTCCAAGAAATTTATGGTAGAATGCCAGTACAAGAAAGTACAATCTCTTCTTTTTTATATTTTGCGTGAAACATCATTAAGAGTTTTAAATATATTGCTGTATTCATTTTAAAAACAAAAACACATTTTTTTGGTTTCAGTTATTTTAACTTAGCAAAAATCAGAAAAGAGATTATAATATCTATAAAATTTGTGTTTTGATTAATTTTTCCAAATGTTTTGTAGATATGCCTTTATAAGAAAGGACAATGGCTTTTTGGGGATTTTTTGTCATCACAGTTTTTACATGCACGTCAGTTTTAAAGTCTGTATATGCAGCATTGTTCGATGTACCTCAGTTTGCTCTTGCAATAAGATAATCGTGTCCTTTTTCTAGCTAATTTTTAAAGTGTTTTTTTGTGTTTTTTGTATAATTATGTTCCTAATTTGCATCGATTTAATGTCAGTTAGTTATTGGTTTGGGATGTGGTCCACAATCTTTGATCAACATCTCTGGAGTACCAATTCTTAAATTTCAATATTGTTTCATTCATTCAAATAAGCATCATATTCATATTTGTATTTCTAGAAAATGAATGCAATATCTTAATTAAATTCTAATGAATTTACAGTTTTATATAATTGTGATAATACATGTATATATTGATTTTTATTTAACACTTTTACCTGAATATTGCTGAAACATGCAGACATAGTTTTCAAGGAGTCAGAGGATATTACAAGTAAAAGCCATTGTCATTTCTAATTAAGATGTCAAAAAGCACATAATTATTGTAAGTTTAAATAATACACATTCTTCTCTTATAGCTGGTTGAAATATGTACAGTTAGAAAGCCTACAAACTGTTTTCTTATGAAATTTTGTGTAATGTGTGCAAAAAACTGCAGTGAATAAGTAACAACAACACTAGAAAGAGATGGGTGGGGTACTGAGTGTGTTTTGGGCAAGTGAGCCGGACAACTTTACCGGACTGAGCAAGGAGGAGGCAAGGGAGGTCCAGGCAGGGATCAGGAAGGAATACGGCCAACCAGCCTGGAGCAACGCTCTCCGTAGGACCATCAAGAAGAAGAAGGCCGCTGAGATCCATGGTGACTATGATGGCGAGGGTGATGGGGGTTCTAGTGCCCCAGATCAGGAGGTGGTGGTGGTAGGGGTGGACGGAGTAGAGGTTGACCGGGAGACACTTCAGAGGGTCATACAGGACTGGGAGTCACTAGACAGCGACACTGGCGACCTGGGGGAAACCATTGAGGAGAAGGAAAATGTGAGGAACATCGTGGATGAGCTGGAAGCCATGGAGAGGCCCTCAGATATGGAAGAAGCCCGACAGGGGGGAGAGGATGAGGGTACAGAGGTAGCTCACCAAAGTTTTAAGGCAACAGGGATGGAAGCTCGGACTGCAGTGGTACATGTTACCTGGGTGGCAGATAGGCGTACAGAGAGCACTGATTTGGGGAATATGTCCACTGAATGTGCTGATAATCATATGTCTACTGGGGAAGAAGGGGCTGTCTGCGGTGAGAATTACCTGCAGGGAGCCCAGGAACAAATTGAAATCCTTGCAGCAAACATGGAGACGGATGTAAGTCAGTCTTGTATCACATGTACTAACTCCTGGACATTGGGACACTTTTCGACTTAAATTATTTATTTGCAGTGGTGTTTTTTTTCTGGTTAGTATTAAGAAAATAATTGTGGTGGGTGGTTTGTGAGCATAACATGGGCCACCTGCGAGGTTTTTGCAGAAACTGCCCTAGCTGGCTCGAAATTTTCTTTAACCAAATGAGTCTCACTTAAGCAGTTCTTCTTAATTTTACTATATGTTATCTTGGAAGAAATTGTAACCAAATAAAATTACTTTCTTTAACCAGATTGGTCAGTTTGTAGCCATTGGTTATTTTGGAGATGGGCACATTAAGCCCTGTTTTGTAATCTTAACGTGGCATTGTGGTGACAAGAAAAAGGGACATCTATTTTATATTGTATGCAAGTTGAACAATAACTGTGTTTGATTCACCAGGTGCCCATTGACCTCTGGAACAGGGTAAGGCTGCAATAGATTGATCCCAGAATTCAGTGGAGTTTAGAAAAACCCACAAATCTCTTGTGCAAACAACACTGGTCCATTATATCAACAATGACAGGTCAATTAAAAAATTAACAGTTGATACCATGTGTGATTTTGAAAGGATTATAAATGGATCAGCTTTATTTGTACGAGCAGATTAGTTGGTTTTTCCAAAAGGTTTCTTTTCCGGGATACATATATTTGCTCATATCAGCATAAGTGACTGTGCATCATTCATCTGGTGGAGGAATACTCAGTGTCTGTTTTCTGTGCATTATATGATTTACGCCTCTATAATCTTCCAAAACTCCATCAATATGAGTTGCGCTCTGTACAAAGGGGGTTTAATGCATGTGCATAAAGTGTTGTCCCAGATAAGCCTGTGCAGTCTGCTAATCAGGCTAATAAGGGACGAAACTTTCCGCTTTTATGGTATTTTTGGTTTGAAACAAGCTCTTCTTAGCAAAAATCCTGTTTAGACGGAAAGTGTCGTCCCTGATCTTCGATGACACTTTACGCACATGCATTAAACCCCGTTTTCACAAAGTGCGGCCCATATCTAGATTTTGTTCATTGTCTGCTAATTGAGAACATCTGTGAGTGGAATAAATTATATATAAAAATAGTTGTTTTGAATGTTGTATGTTTATGAATGTTTGCAACATTAGTTATGTAATCATTAGGGATAATGAATATCTTATATTGATTGTACTGGTTTGTTGTCTATTTATAAATGTATTCAAGATTAGCCATATAATCATTGGGAAAAATCAAAACCTTATATTGCTTTTTCTGTTTCAAAGTTAATGCCCATTAATTCAACCATTAACTAGTCAGATTTTATTGGAAAATGTAGTACTTATTGATGGTGTATTATTTTGTAAGTATTTTGGGAAGTAGTTCACATGGATCTTGTTCCATCCTATCTTGGCATATACTGTTGGCATACATAGTACGTATTTTCCAGAAAGAGTTTGATTTTTTTTTCATAACTATTAAACCATAACTCTGACATTTTTATGCTTCTAAATTGCTTGATGTTAATTGTTATTAAAAAGCTCTTATGAGTCTTGCCATGGGGAAATCTGGGCTTAATGTTCGTGTGTAAAGTGGCATCCTGGCTCAGTCTGTGCAGTTGGAATAGGCTGGCTCTCAAGGACACTTTTTATTTCATGCAAGTCTGTCATAACCATAAATCTACTGTGTAGGTGAAAATTGCTTTTCTATATGATGATAACTGAAAATATGATACCATTAGCAAAACAAAGAAGCATTTAGAACTGATATGTGTCTTGTTCTGAGAAAACTGGACAAAATGCATGTGCGTAAATTGTCATCCCAGATTAGCCTGTGCAGTCCGCACAGGCTTATCAGGGACAACAATTTCTGTTTTTATGGAATTTTATGTTTAAATGATGTCTCTTCTTAGGGAAAATCCAGTTAAGACAGAAAGTGTCGTCCCAGATTAGCCTGTGCAGACACAGGCTAATCTGGAATGACACTTTACGCACAAGCATTTTGCCCAGTTTTCTCAGAACACGACACATATTAGCATGACCTTATTGGAAAAAGTTTTCTAAGATGTCTATCATATTCTGTATTGTTAATGCACTCATCAATATTCAGTGTGCTGTAATCTTAAGCTAATATGCATAGAACATTTAACTGATGGTGATGTGAGATCCTGTATATTAAAGTAAAACTTATTTGTTAAATCATTTTCCTTAATAATAAGAAGGTATTTTAATTTGTAGCATGACAAATATTCACAATTATGAAGCCAAGCATGCACTTCATAAGAGCTTTGTTTGCCTTGTAAAAATAACATGTTTTATACTTCAGCTTTTTCAATTTCTATATAAGGGATATTAGATTATTATATAATGATATTTTCCACAAAGTGATGAAATAATCTTAATTTTTTCCCAAAATGATCGCAAAGAGCCCAATTCTGCATAGGAAAAAAACCTCTTTATACTCATTTCTTGTGTTTTATAATTATGTATTTCTTTTTAAACGCCCTTTTAAAATACAGGGCATATTGTGGTAACAGCTGTTGCGGTTGGTGGGTGGGCTAGCGGCATCCAGGAGTACAGTGTCCGTTCATTTACTCCAACAGTTCAAATTGAATCAAAATGAAACTTGGTGATAATGTAAGGGGGCATAATACTTTGGATAAGTTTCATAACCAGCCAGATCGTCTTTAACACTTTATAATTATGACCCTTGAATAATTAAAAATGGCCCAATGGCTCTAAAGCTCAAACTGTTTAAATTTGAGCATCACTTAGTGATTATGTTTTTGGGCATAATATCTTGGCCAAGTTTGATAACTAGCCGAATCGGACGAAGCACTTCTGAATTATGGCCCCTGATTAAAAAACATAAAATTGGTCAAGTTAAGATTGTCAGCTCTCTAACCCAAACAGTTTAAATAAGATCATCATGAAACATGTTGATAGTGATATTGGGCATAATCTTTAGTCCAAGTACTAAAGCATTTCTGACTTATGGCCCATTAATTATCCAAAATTTGCCAAATTTAATTTGTTTGCTCCCTATTCAACTCAAGTTTTAATCTTATAATCATAAAACTTTATCAAAGTAACCCAGACCTAAACGGGCTTATTTTGTGACAAGTTGGCTGTCTTTTTTTAGTTTAATATGTTTTATATGTCTAATAAGTGTTTTCTTTTAATGACTTGCTTTTTTAGCAACGTTAAAGGAAACTAACACAATGTTTTGAATATTCATGTAGTTTTGGATTCTTCAAATAGACCATTTTTTCTTGTATAAATAGTTATAACTTGCTATTTTTCACAGCTTATCATTCTGTATTCTGTGTGTATGACAAGTTATATTCTATATGAACCAAGTATGCTGATCTACAACTGGTTCTTATAATGTGTGTAATTCTGGTTTTGTTCTTATGCCACAGTCCATTGTATTCTTATTTTGTCTCTGTATGGAGTAACAGGAATATATCATTTCTCTGTATACATCATGTTATATACTTTAGAACATAAACATATGGGCATGAACATAACTGACACACATTTGCAACACACAGAAAACAATAGGCATTAACATTATAACAAAACTGTCATCACAGTGTAAAGCCCATGTGTGCACCTTGCTTCCTTAGACTGTGCAGGCCTTTTGTCACGTTTCAGACTGGTACGCTGGTGGAATGCAACCCTAGCGTTGTGCACGGACACATCAACGACTCTCGATCCTGGATGAACCACTCTGGAGTGTAAGTACAGTACAGCCCACGCGGAACAAAATTTTTTCGCAATCCGCGGCGTCAAGGCGCAATGAGTCGATGCCGAGACGGCCGTTGAAGCCGCGTCAGTTCGCGACGGAACGTCGCATTTCGCCGCGATTCTTCGCATCTGTCCCCCGCGACATGCTGAGGCAAGCCGCGATCCGCGATATGACGCTGAGTCGATGCGCATCATTAAATAGAAATCTTTTGAAAATGATTAGTAAGTCAATAAATTGTAAAAGAACAATTATAATAATATTTAAAATCATAATTAATTTAATATGCGCGGATTCAAAAAAGATAAAATAGTTAATCGACTTATGAGGTCGTCCATGAAAAAAAATAATGAAATTCGACCAAGATCGACTGATCCCGTGGTAATGTTTTTGTATAGAAAACTCGTTGTTTTACTACAAGCAAAACATCGTCTTTTAACTGATACTTAACAATTAATATNGCCTAATATGCATAGAACATTTAACTGATGGTGATGTGAGATCCTGTATATTAAAGTAAAACTTATTTGTTAAATCATTTTCCTTAATAATAAGAAGGTATTTTAATTTGTAGCATGACAAATATTCACAATTATGAAGCCAAGCATGCACTTCATAAGAGCTTTGTTTGCCTTGTAAAAATAACATGTTTTATACTTCAGCTTTTTCAATTTCTATATAAGGGATATTAGATTATTATATAATGATATTTTCCACAAAGTGATGAAATAATCTTAATTTTTTCCCAAAATGATCGCAAAGAGCCCAATTCTGCATAGGAAAAAAACCTCTTTATACTCATTTCTTGTGTTTTATAATTATGTATTTCTTTTTAAACGCCCTTTTAAAATACAGGGCATATTGTGGTAACAGCTGTTGCGGTTGGTGGGTGGGCTAGCGGCATCCAGGAGTACAGTGTCCGTTCATTTACTCCAACAGTTCAAATTGAATCAAAATGAAACTTGGTGATAATGTAAGGGGGCATAATACTTTGGATAAGTTTCATAACCAGCCAGATCGTCTTTAACACTTTATAATTATGACCCTTGAATAATTAAAAATGGCCCAATGGCTCTAAAGCTCAAACTGTTTAAATTTGAGCATCACTTAGTGATTATGTTTTTGGGCATAATATCTTGGCCAAGTTTGATAACTAGCCGAATCGGACGAAGCACTTCTGAATTATGGCCCCTGATTAAAAAACATAAAATTGGTCAAGTTAAGATTGTCAGCTCTCTAACCCAAACAGTTTAAATAAGATCATCATGAAACATGTTGATAGTGATATTGGGCATAATCTTTAGTCCAAGTACTAAAGCATTTCTGACTTATGGCCCATTAATTATCCAAAATTTGCCAAATTTAATTTGTTTGCTCCCTATTCAACTCAAGTTTTAATCTTATAATCATAAAACTTTATCAAAGTAACCCAGACCTAAACGGGCTTATTTTGTGACAAGTTGGCTGTCTTTTTTTAGTTTAATATGTTTTATATGTCTAATAAGTGTTTTCTTTTAATGACTTGCTTTTTTAGCAACGTTAAAGGAAACTAACACAATGTTTTGAATATTCATGTAGTTTTGGATTCTTCAAATAGACCATTTTTTCTTGTATAAATAGTTATAACTTGCTATTTTTCACAGCTTATCATTCTGTATTCTGTGTGTATGACAAGTTATATTCTATATGAACCAAGTATGCTGATCTACAACTGGTTCTTATAATGTGTGTAATTCTGGTTTTGTTCTTATGCCACAGTCCATTGTATTCTTATTTTGTCTCTGTATGGAGTAACAGGAATATATCATTTCTCTGTATACATCATGTTATATACTTTAGAACATAAACATATGGGCATGAACATAACTGACACACATTTGCAACACACAGAAAACAATAGGCATTAACATTATAACAAAACTGTCATCACAGTGTAAAGCCCATGTGTGCACCTTGCTTCCTTAGACTGTGCAGGCCTTTTGTCACGTTTCAGACTGGTACGCTGGTGGAATGCAACCCTAGCGTTGTGCACGGACACATCAACGACTCTCGATCCTGGATGAACCACTCTGGAGTGTAAGTACAGTACAGCCCACGCGGAACAAAATTTTTTCGCAATCCGCGGCGTCAAGGCGCAATGAGTCGATGCCGAGACGGCTGTTGAAGCCGCGTCAGTTCGCGACGGAACGTCGCATTTCGCCGCGATTCTTCGCATCTGTCCCCCGCGACATGCTGAGGCAAGCCGCGATCCGCGATATGACGCTGAGTCGATGCGCATCATTAAATAGAAATCTTTTGAAAATGATTAGTAAGTCAATAAATTGTAAAAGAACAATTATAATAATATTTAAAATCATAATTAATTTAATATGCGCGGATTCAAAAAAGATAAAATAGTTAATCGACTTATGAGGTCGTCCATGAAAAAAAATAATGAAATTCGACCAAGATCGACTGATCCCGTGGTAATGTTTTTGTATAGAAAACTCGTTGTTTTACTACAAGCAAAACATCGTCTTTTAACTGATACTTAACAATTAATATAATCCCAGTTTGCAACATTACTCTTGTTTTTATTTTGATAATTTAATCCAAAGTTTTCATGTAAGCAGGTGGTTATTTATACTGAACATGTAAACAAAGGATCAATGACATTATTAAAAGTATCACACACATTCGCAGTCTGTGTGAATAGACAGTTTGACGTCATCAAAGGAAATGCCGTTTTCTGTCTAAAGACATAAAGTTGCACTGTTTTTGCCGACAAAATTGGCTTCTTTTGTCAAGAAATTTACCCGCTAAACCAATCGAGTGTTTGTTACTCAATGACAAACGTCCAATTTTGTTATAGCACGTGCTTAGCTCCGCCTTTCGAATCTTTTTCAGAGAACGGAGGTGGAGTTTAACGGTTAATTGAACAAGTGTTTTACACAAGTTGAGTGCCAACTTCTTGTACAGTTCCTTACGCATGTGTTTATGAAATTCTTGAAACACATTTATAATAAATAAAGGCACAGTGTTTTGTTGGATTATTACTAGCTATTAAATTGCAAGGTAATAGTATTTTTCATTTTATTTGTTCAATATAATTAAAATGTTTAACAATATAGTTGCATCACAGAATCTAACAAGGAATTTGATGGGGTCGCACATTTATCTTTTCACTCGATCCGCCGCGTGCGTATGCGGCGGATTTATTCCGCGAAAGTACGCGATGTTAATACAGACTCGGCGTCGTTGCGCGGATCGATGCCGAGTGCCTCGGTGCAGCTACGCCGCGTGCGGCCGTCTAGTACTAACGATTCTGGCCGCGGTGTAGCCGCGGACTTTGTTGGTTCCGGTTGGGCTGTACTGTAGATGATGTCTTGCGGGTTATCATGTACTGTATGTTCATTGTATTGCGTTGACATGAAAATATGTTGACTTGAAAAATCAGGAATGTTTGTTGGGTCTTATATTTGTGGATTTTTTTTATCGTAATATCTGATAAAAGACTTCAGACTTAAAAGTTTGTTGAATGTTTGATTTTGATATTGAGTAGAGCAACACAAATCCATGAAAATTAGTGTCAGAGGAATAATAATGGTTTCAGAGTAATCCAACTCGGAGAAAACACATTTTCTGTTGACACATTTAGAGTGTAAGTAGATTTGATATTAAATTCTGAGCAGCTAGCTCTATTGGTAGGAAGATGAAATTGATGGATGAACTACCATCAGACTAAGATGATATATTATTCCCTTCTAACCATGAAATACAATGGTAGACCATGTTTTGTTATCTGGCACCACTTCATTTCATGACTGAACTACATTGGTCATTTAATACCATAAATAACTATGAAAAAATATGGTTTAACATAAAACCATGGTCATATTAAGTCATAGCTTATAAACAACAAAATAAAATAAAGGCGAGGACAAGAATGAATCATATTTGAAATTTGTAATGAAATTCAAAATATCTTCTTCAAGATCCGTCCGCAACCACCTCGCAATGTTCTTTATTGAGAAATGTACTACTGTAATGACAATAACATTTGTTACATTCCTTTTGCCACTTTAGATGTCTCTGAAAGTAGTCCCAGCTAAGACACAGGGCTTAAGTCAAATAATCTAAATAATAAAACACAAGGTAAAGGTAAAGATTTTGGTTTTATAGTCTGATATTGATGGTAATCTTCAGCTGACTTTCACATTTACCCCCTCCCCCCTCGCCCATCAGTGGGTTATAAGTTGTATATTTACACTCACTGCTGTATGCAGCCACAACACATCAGGCACTTATTTCCCTCCAAGGTACTTTATAACACACCAGGGCGAAGAGGAGCATGCATGGGATCATTTTTTTGCTTTGAAAAAAAAAATGCACTGGCTTCAGCTGCATTCCAACCAGGGTCTTGCGATTCCTAGGCCAGTGTCTTTCTTCAATCTAGAGCACTGTTCCTATTCAATGAGTAAACAAAAATCAATAGCCACGCCTTTTTGTTTTTATTTTAATCTTTTAGATTATGTAGCCATGTGTTTTTGTTTACTGCTACAAATTTAGTCTAATATTGGTCAAATCCATGATTGATTGACTGTTGCATATATCTTCTGGTCAATCCATTGCAAAGTTGTTGTGTCATAGACGATATGGTGTCCCCTATTGATAAGGAGGTCTTGGGTGCGATCCCCACTCTAGAAGCATTCTAAAGAACTTCTTTTAATGCACAAAGTACTGGTTCTATCAAAGACAAGGACTCAAGCGTGTCTATATAAGTCAATATTTTTTTTCCCACATATTTAAGCTAATATAAATTGGTTTAAAGCCTTCTATGCCAGGAAAGTTATTAAAGGAATAACTCTTTGTTTGTTTGACTTTCAGGAGTTTTCCTGGCCATAACGACATCTACACTTCCATCGACAGCATGCCTGAGATCAAGCCACCCTCGCGTAAATCAGTGATCCTCGTCAGCGACTTGGTAAGCATCCACTAAATGTTACGGTTACAAAACACTATTTATGACAAGTTGCTCTAGACTTGTAACACTCCATAAAGCTAACAGATGCTATGATTTTGATAAAAGTTTGTGTGTGTTTTCATGTTTATGCCACATGTTTCTTGTTGGAAGCACAAGCATGTACATGTAGGTATATAAGCTGGTTTCCGGGTAAACCTGGCTTAATGCATGTGCATAAAGTATCGTCCCAGATTAGCCTTTGCAGTCCACACAAGCCAATCAGGGGTGACACTTTCTGCTTTTATGAAAATCCTGTCTATGTTGAAAGTGTCATCCCTGATTAGCCTGTGCATACAGCGCAGGCTAATCTAGGAAGATATTTAACGTACATGGATTGAGCCTGGTTTTTCCAACTCCTATGGTTATGACGACTCAAGAAGGAAGATTCTAGTTTCATAACTGTAAAAATGGATTCTCAGAGGTAAAAATGCTGAAAAGAAAATGGCATTATATTACTTATCATACATGTTCAATACATATTAATTTATATTAGTTAATAGGTATACATTCATTATTTGAGAATCAATACATAATATATCGTCAAATGCAAATAATTCAATAAATCGATTCATATAAATAAAACAACTTGTCAAACAGATATAATATATAAGTAAAATAGGGGCACCATGACTACTATTTTTGGACAGCTGTTGACTGACTGAAAAAACAATTGTGAAAATGTAACAAATTAAGATTTATATACTATCAATTAAGTTTCTTAATTTTACTCATGACCAGATTAAGCTAGATTCAATTAAGCTTAGACATATGTGTCGTGTTCTGAGAAAACTGGGCAAAAAGATTGTGCGTAAAGTGTCATCCCAGATTAGCCTGTGCAGTCCACACAGGCTAATCTGGGACATCACTTTCCGCCTATACTCGATTTTCGCTAAGCAGAGACATCATTTAAACGAAAAATTCCATAAAAGCGGAAATTGTCGTCCCTGATTAGCCTGTGCGGACTGCACAGGCTAATCTGGGATGACAATGTACGCACAAGCATTTTGCCCAGTTTTCTCAGAACACGCCACATATATTAAGTATGTAGTCATCCAATGGACTTATCCCTGAATGGTCTTGACTTTGGAAAATCCCACTAATCCCTTGGTACAACAACATTTTTCCATTTTATCAACCAATGTTAGTTTCATTTTAATAATAACGCTTTGTACATTATTTAATATAAAAGGATTAAAAATGGGTCAGTGTTGATTGTATTAGTAGATAAGTGGGTTTTTCTTTCGTTAGCTTATTCCATGATATGAGTCGTGTTCTGAGAAAACTGGGCATAATGCATGTGCGTAAAGTGTCGTCCCAGATTAGCCTGTGCAGTGCGCACAGGCTAATCAGGGACGCCACTTTCCGCTTTTATGATATTTTTTGTTTAAATGAAGTCTCTTTTTAGCAAAAATCCAATTTAGGCGGAAAGTGTTGTCCCTGATTAGCCTGTGCGGACTGCACAGGCTAATCTGGGACGACACTCAGCACTTGTATTATGCCCAGTTTTCTCAGAACACGACTCATATGTCTATTAACCAATCAGTATAACTTGTTCAACAGTGTTAAGGATAAAAACAGCTAAATGTACTAAACATAGGTAACATTAATTCTCAAAAAATTACTTCACACAATTATTTTCCCGAATGTTAAGAAAACAAGATAATTAAACATTTATTTTAGTTACACATAATATTAACAAAGTAAAGGCTTAATTGGTTGTTTATAGTGCAGCAGCTGCTGGGTAAATTCTTATATATCTGGAAACAAAATACTCTAGATTATATATTTAATCAGAATTTGTATTTGCGTATTTATAGATTATGTGCCTTGCCATGCAAAAATGGGTCTTATGCCAGGGTAGCTCCAGGCCAGCCTGCATATTTGCTCAGTCTGGTCAGGAGCTTAATTGTCAGCTAATGAGACCACAAAACCTTGTGTGACTATTGCACACAGGGTAGCTCCTGACCATGCTGCAAATGCCTAGGCTGGTCTGAAGCCAGGCTGGCCTCATATGGCATAAGACCCATTATCACAAGATGCAGCTCATATATGTAAGCAAGGTTAACCCTTTGAGCGCTGGAACCGGATTATGAAGGCCTTTGCAAACAGTTTGGATCCAGATGAGACGCCACAGAACGTGGCGTCTCATCAGGATCCAAACTGTTTGCTATTCTGATAGTATTTTTTGAAAAAAATTCGAAGAAAATGCTAATTTTAGAAATTTAGCAGACAACATTTTAGCAGACGACAAATTTCCCAGCATGCAAAGGGTTAATTATCAATGTTAACAGTTTATTAGTAAGCTCTATGCAACTTCAGTACTCCAAGGAGTTTATTCTATCAGACACTTTACATTAAATGGGATGAAAATTCATATTGTTTTA
>VMBQ01002087.1:78616-100187 GCA_007657795.1 Dreissena rostriformis | reverse complement strand
TTTTTTTAAGACGTCCAACCATCCCACCCAAGCTATTGCCAAGCAAACTTGAAATATAATTTTATTAGTTTGTTTTATGTCTTTACAAATGTTCAATAGATTGTGGGAAATATACCTGAACTCAAATTGTCTATAATGTACCACTTCTTTAAAACATAAGCGATCAATAAGTTTCAATTATGGTCCTCTTCCAGTTAGAATATGACTATATTACCTTGACCTTATTGAATATGTACAATTTCCCCATGATGGCTTACTTTATACTGTCAAGCACTTGAATAGTCCAGCGCGCTATCTTCTGACAGCTCTTGTTACATTTATAGGGAAATTGCTGCAGGGATGGAAATAAGTGGTTGTCCGTGAGCAAGTAGATTTTGGCCGGGGCAACTCAATTTCAAAAATTGGTAGTCAGGCCGGGAAACTTACTTTTTTTAAACCTTGAAACAATTCAGTGCAATAAAAATTGAAAAAAAATTGGTGACAGTGGATCAATAATGAGTTAAATAATATTCATTATTTGGGTATAGGAATGATTTAATTCTGGCTCATTATAATACATTATGCATTGAAAATATGTCATGTCACCAATTTAGATACACTTGACACGATAAGTACATATTTCTGGGCTCGTTACTCAAGCTGGGCAACCAAAATACAAAAGATGGTTGCCCGTTCAGGCAACCAATAGTAAAGAGTTAGTTCATCCCTTTTGCTGTATACCTGTCCTTGAAAATAGGATTTCAGTTTACATTTTATTGTAATAAGCACATTTTGTGAAATCAATAAAGCATTTTAACCTCATGCCATTTTCAACATGTATACACATATTTATCATAAATGGATGATCATCTTCTGTATAAAATGCAAGTGATACAAAGTTTAACTCTTTCAGTGCTGGAACCGAATTTTGAAGGCCTTTGCAAACAGTTTGGATCCAGATGAGACGCCACAGAACGTGGCGTCTCATCAGGATCCAAACTGTTTGCTATTCTGATAGTATTATTTGGAGAAAAAAAATGAAGAAAATGCTAATTTTAGGAATTCAGCAGACAACATTTTAGCAGACGAAAAATTTCCCAGCATGCAAAGTTTAATGTCATAATATCATATATAACAATCATATATAACATATTTTCGATATTTAATGGTTCTCAGATTCTTGGAGTCATGAACTTGCTCTGCATTTCATTGGTGACTCGTTTACACTCAGAGTGTCAAGATCTTGTAAGATCAAATGTTGGACAAATTTGATAAAAATCAATTATAATAAGATATACAACATAAAATGGGACTGTGTTCTATGGTTGTACTATTTGGGATTGCTGGACGACTGACATTAGTTGACATGCTTAACCTTTTAAGTGCGGGAACCGAATTTTGAAGGCCTTTGCAAACAGTTTGGATCCAGATGAGACGCCACAGAACGTGGCGTCTCATCAGGATCCAAACTGTTTGCTACTCTGATAGTATTCTTTGAAAAAAATAGAAGAAAATGCTAATTTTAGAAATTAAGCAGACGACATTGTAGCAGAAGACAAATTTCCCAGCATGCAAAGGGTTAATAGGATGTGGCAACATGCTACTGGCAGTCCAACCTTATTGGTTGACATAGGGACAGGTATTGTAGAAATCGTAAATTAAATAAATGATTCCATTGTTGAAAATTCCATATTTTATAGATTTTTGTTCAAAGAAGATCCATTTAGAAAGCATTATTTTTATGCCAGTGACATTTGATGTCACAGTTTTGTATTACTGGATGGTGATGGATTGGTATTGTTTAACTTGTTGATGATATTGTGTTGTTTTGCTTAGTCATGTCATCTTAGCTACATGTATAGCACATAACTGTTACATTAACCATCGTTCTTTTCCTCTTCAGGTTATGAAGGTATACACTCCAACAGTTTAATATGTTTGAGTTCTTAATGTTGTAGCAATTGCTTGTCACCATCTTTGTAGCCACTACAGAAGTTACTATTGTACAATAACTAAATAACAATTGTGCCCCTCCTCCCCACGCGTTGAAAGATGGTG
Organism: Dreissena rostriformis; assembly: GCA_007657795.1. Lineage (NCBI taxonomy): Eukaryota > Metazoa > Mollusca > Bivalvia > Myida > Dreissenidae > Dreissena > Dreissena rostriformis. The sequence continues at coordinate 98,150 of VMBQ01002087.1, read as the reverse complement.
GGTATATCTATTGCAAATGTTGGTCCAATTGTCAGGCAGTAGATTATATGCACTGTGTCCACTCTCTGTCAGTTTTAACTCACCTTGAGCTCTTGTGATCACCCTATGACCCGGGTTCAGGGCCCTGGATCTGCATTTTATAGTGCTGAATATCTGCCCCTTCCCCCATCAAAAAAGTATACTTTTTCACCATTTTTTTTTAGAAAAATTTCCCCTATATTTTTTTTTTTTAAATAATAATAATAAAGTTATCATTATAATATAGTCCAATTCGTGTGTCAAATATACTAAATTACAAAAAAGAGCAATGAATATAGTGCAAACATGTTCACAAATTTTGTTATGAGAAAGTAAGTAAAAAAAATCCCCCTTAAAAGGGAATTGGTGTGAAAAGTCCCCCCTCATGCGGAATGTGGCTGGCTTTCCCTGATGGCCAGAGAGGGCCCTGGGGCTGCACGGTGTGTGGTGTGCGTTGTCAACTTTAGGCTTGTTACCACTGTGGACGCCACATTGTTCAATCAATATTGATGTTATGTTCATCTTGATGAAAACTTGGTCAGATTGTTTATCTACACAATACCTAGGCCAAGTTCTAATCTGGGTCATGTGTGTCCAAAAACTAGGTCATGAGTTTGGAACGATGTGGTTGAGGACTGTTACATTAAAATACACAAAATATTGATGTTTTTTGCAATTCCTGAGTTTAGGTCCACATTTCTCCGGTGAGCGACCTTGGGCCTTAAGGACCTCCAGTTTACCAAAAACTTTGGTTTTATTAATTAGTAATTATTTATTAGTTTTTTTGTTTTTTTTATACAACATCGGGCCTTCACCAAACATGTCTAAAGATAACATAGAGGGACCATATAAGATATAACAAACAGCTCTTGTTACCTTATTAATACCTAATTTTGTTCAGGATGTAACATTAATAAAACCCAAGCTTCTGTAGTGTGACTGCCTGTTTGTCCGCCTGTCTGCCAGTGGGTCTGTTCAGTTGTTTTTCATTTAAATCAGTTGTGCCACAAGAGATGATTGGCAAACTCTGAAACAAAAGTTAAGTCTTGAATAAGCTTATTATAGGCAAATCTCGATGCACTTTAACCAGGACTTGTTCACAGACCAAATGAAAATTTCAAAATGTTTGTCAACGATTCCTTAAGGAAATGGAAATATATGAACAAGCAAAATAACACTCCTGACTTTAAGACAATACTGATATTAGAAAAAATGGATAAAATAAAAAAGCTTTAAAACATAAGCTTTAAAGTTATAAAGACACGTTGCACAGTGTGTTTGCTGTTGCTTTCAAAGGACCAGAGTTCAAATCCAAAAAGGCAATTGTTTATATCAATTAAACTTCATTTTACATGATTATAAATATTGTTGTTTTTGCATAAGATACAAGTGATGATATAAAAAAAAATGAAAATTTGTGAACAAGTCCTTTAAATAAGGTTGTTTATGGTGGGTTCCCACTGCCGATCCAATCAACTCGACCGAAATTTCCCGACCAAGCTCGACTAAAAAGGGTATACACGACTTCTTCTCGACCTCTTGTCGTTAACACACGACCCCCACACGACTCATTCACAACGTCCACTCAACCATCTTTCCGATTTCCGCTCGATCATCTCATCCTATATGCGAGCCCTATACGATCTCAGCTCGACCAAGTGGACCTCAGCTCGATCGCCACCAGATCTTCACACAACCAGATCGTGATGGTCGTTCTACAGTCTTTTTGCCCTTTCTCGTCTGATTCTAAGAAGGTTATGAGAGACAAGCACGAAGTTTTGCACGTGAGTTTTGTTTAAGTGACATGAGCTCGTGTAAGGTCGAATAGCAATCGGGAAGAGATCGTGTACAGTCGAGTAGCCGTCAGGTAGCAGTCTAGTAAATCCGTACATCAAATCGAACAGAGGTTGAGTGGATCGTATTGCGATAAAAAATAACTTGGGTAGTGGTCGAGCGGATCGGGTACAGATTGTTCAAAAGATATCAATCCGATCGCCACACGATTGCTTCATGATAAAAAATATTGGGTAGGAAACCCGACCAATGCTGACCTACCCGACCGCCCCTGACCACTCATGCCGACCGAACCATACCAGTACCCGACCGCTTGGTCGGGCTTGATCGAGTTGATCTGATCGGCAGTGGGAACCCAGCTTTACACTGTCAGAGACCTACTTTACTTCATTAAGAACTGACACTTAATTATTAGACGCACTTTTTTAGCTCACCTGAGCACAACGTGCTCATGGTGAGCTATTGTGATCGCCTTTTGTCCGTCGTTCGTCGTGCGTCGTGCCGCGTCAACATTTACCTTGTTAACACTCTACAGGTCACATTAATTGTCCAATCTTCATGAAACTTGGTCAGAACATGTGTCTCAATAATATCTTAAATGAGTTCGAAAATGGTTCCGGTTGGTTGAAAAACATGGCTGCCAGGGGGCGTGGCAGTTTTCCTTATATGGCTATAGTAAAACCTTGTTAACACTCTAGAAGTCACATTGATAGACCAATCTTCATGAAACTTGGTCAGAACATGTGTCCCAATAATATCTTGGACAAGTTCGAAAATGGTTCCAGTTGAATGAAAAACATGGCCGCCAGGGGGCGTGGCAGTTTTCCTTATATGGCTTTTGTGTATAGTAAAACCTTGTTAACACTCTAGAAGTCACCTTTATTGTCCAATCTTCATGAAACTTAGTCAGAACATTTGTTCTAACGATATCTCGGATGAGTTTGAAAATGGTTCTGGTCTGTTGAAAAACATGGCTGCCAGGGGGCGGGGCAGTTTTCCTTATATGGCTATAGTAAAACCTTGTTAACACTCTAGAAGTCACATTTTTGGTCCAATGCTCATGAAACTTGGTCAGAATATTTGTACTAATGATATCTGGGCTGAGTTCGAAAATGGTTGAGATCCGTTAAAAAACATGGCCGCAAGGGGGCGTGGCATTTTCCCTTATATGGCTATGTAGTAAAACCTTGTTAACACTCTAGAAGTCACATTTATAATCCAATCTTTATGAAACTTGATCAGAACATTTGTTCTAACAATAGCTCGGCTGAGTTTGAAAATGGCTATGACTCGTTGAAAAACATGGCCGCCGGGGGGGGGGGGCAGTTGTCCTTATATGGCTATATGGAAAACTTGTTGACGCTATATAATAGCCACATTTATTGGCAAATCTTCATGAAACTTGGTCAGAACATTTGTCCCAATGAAATCTTAGCAGGGATTGAAACTGGGTCATATGAGCTCAAAAACTAGGTCACTAGGTCAAATATAAAGAAAACATGTTAAAAGTCACTTTTTTGGTCCAATCTTCATGAATCAGCTTGCATTTTTTTTCAGAATAGTCTAGTTCCTTTTGCTCTCAGGTGAGCGCCTTAGGGCCTGATTGCCCTCTTGTTTTAGCTTAAAGTGCTCATTGTGAGCTTTGGTGATTGCCTTTTGTCCGTAGTTTGTCAAGCGTCCCCCATCATCAACATTTACCTTGTGAACACTCTAGAGGCCACATTTATTGTCCAATCTTTATGAAACTTGGTCAGAACATTTTGTCTGATTGATATCTTGGGCGAGTGTGAAACTGGGTCATGTGAAGTAAAAACTAAGGTCATTTGGTCAAACTAAAGAAAAAGCTTGTTAACACTCTAGAATTCACATTCCAAGTCAAATCTTCCTAACACTTGGTCAGAACATAACATTTGTTCTAAGTATAGCGGAGTTCAAAAATATAAATGTTCCTTAATATTTAATATTAATGTTTCTTATAGTACTTTAATTAGTTCGGCTGTTTTGGAAGAAAACCCGAGGTATTGTCATAGCCAGCTCGTCCTTCCACCGTCCGCCGTCCGCGTCGTCCCAAAACTTTAACATTGGCCTTAACTTTTGCAATATTGAATATAGCAGCTTGATATTTGGCATGCATGTGTATCTTATGGAGCTGCACATTTTGAGTTGTGAAAGGTCAAGGTCTCATCCTTCAAGGTCAAAGGTCAAAAAAATTATTCCTTAGATTCATTTAGTTCCTTCGGGTTTCAGGTGAGCGCCTTTGAAAGAAAGTAATAATTCTTTGCAATGCTCAGCACTTACTTACTTCAATGCAGACTCTTCTACATGCATTTTAAGAATATGACCAGCATCATTTTCTTGCGATCAAAATGTTTTCAAGTTTCTGCAAGTTCTTTGGAGGCAATTTTTACTTGTACTTTTAGTATCAGGTCATCTAGTAACTATAGTTACTATAATAGTCAATGTTCAGTTCATAGCAGGTTTTATTAATTATCGATGTCATTATTGTTATATTTTTATGTCACAATGAGTTGTTTCAAAAGTTATTAAATAGTACATCACTTAATAGATATTCATGTCTTTAGCTATATTTCTGTATTGATTTATTATTTAGTTTATCTTGCACACATGTGGGATTTCTTGAACTTCTTCACTTGAAAAGGTTTTTTTTGTGGTTTCATAGCTTCAAACATCATCACAATGTTGTTAACAAGGAATTAATGGTCATGTGAAAATTAATGATTAACTTTTTTATTCTGAAATGACACGGGTTATTGATGTCATGATGTTATTATTCCAGCCAAATTCTCAAGTTTAGCTCGCAAAATATAAATAAACCATAAAACGGTGGAAAATAATTAAATAAAACGAAAATTTGCTGTTTTTTGTAGATTTTCTATTTTTATTCACTCATGATCATAGAAAAGAAACACTCTCACTGGTGGCATTGGGGATTTGAACGGCTTTGAAAGTTAATTCTTCTCTTACACACATGTTTTGCAATTATGTGTACTTTGAATATTTTTATTTAATTTTTGGTAGAAATGTTTTGTTGAGGCAATTGTTGTGATAGTTTGCATATAATTATTAATGATAGCAATAGAAAAAAATATGAGCCAGTCTGCGGGAAAACCGGGATTAAATCATGTGTATAAAGTATCGTCCCAGATTATCCTGTGCAGTCTTCATACGCTAATCTGAGATGACACTTTTCAACAAGACTGGATTTTTGTTTAGAAGAAACATCCTTAAAATGAAAAAATCCGTAGAAGCGGAAAGTTTTGTCGCTTATTAGCCTGTGCGGACGATACTTTACAAAATTGCATTTAGTCCAGTTTTTTCAAAGTTTGGCTCATATTTCCCTGATTCAATGTGAAGACCTTTGTGTTTTAAGTCTTCATAATGATATTTTCTTTGAGCGTCAATTAATTTATTGATGCCAGTTTATTGCACAATGCATGGCAATTTTTTCCGCACCTGTTGAATGCATGCATAATTCCTAATTTGGTTTGCATATTAAATTTCAGAAATGCATTTTGACTATACTAGAATTGCCATAGATTTAGATTATTTCAAATTTAATTGTTGTATTTTAGATATTACAAGCACTCTGTAGATACAGGAAGCGTTTGTGGTTGGAAATTATGTGTTGTGAACATGCACTTGCATGATTTTACATTAAATTCCTTGGAAATGCAGACATAAAATGTTCGCCACATTCTCATCAGATTACACAATTATTGAGCACTTTTTTCCAACCTATGTTTGTAAGCAATCTTATAAGTAAACATTCACATTTTTTATTTCATACTGATTAAGCTTTAATGTTTCATGATACAGTAGACTCTGCCAATACCGGACTCTCTGAATACCGGAACTCTCCCGATTCCGGACGGTCATGTCAGTCCCGAATTTTCTCCTTCTATTTCTTTGTTAAAAAATGTTGAATAAACCGGACTCTCTCTAAACCGGAAACCGGACGGATATCTCCTTGAATTTCGTCATTTTCAACGTTAAAATACATTGAGTAAACCGGACGGTCCAAATTCTCAAGATGCCCAAGGCGTGAAAATTATGACAATACACATGTACCTAGTCAGCACAGCGCGCGCGGTGTCACACATTCCGCTCGCGCAATTATCGATAATCGGATTAAACATACCATAAAGGTGTCAAGTCGTTACCGCCTATTGAAGTCCGAGCAAATAATTTAAAACAAACTGTGAATGTCTATTATAGACGTGCGGTAACACCAAAAAGTGATTGACGCAATCGTTTTATTAAGCTTATGATAAACAATTTAATTAAAAAATTAATGCATGCCGTTGCGACGATCACTTTCTTGTGATCTCGGGTAGTTAAAAAGATTTTAAAGCCATGTTTTTAACGCTTAAATGGTTGTTTGTTTGTTTGTCAGATAATCATGAACTTCGTGCGTGTGTAGGTTTTTGACTGTCATTATGAATGTCTTGAAAATATGACGCTGTTTTTTTGTGTTTTTTTTTGTGTGTGTTTTTGTGTGTGTATGTTTTTTTGTTGGTTTGTTTGTGAAATGTGAATAATAAATCGTGTGTCCACAACATTCGTTTGTAACAAATAAAACTTAATTAATTCAGCGCTATTTATAGCGAGCTCAAACACGACTCACTCGTCTATATGACAAATGTCACGTACGCATGTACATGTACGTACATGTATCAAGCACCACGCTCACTTTGGGATTAATCAATACAAGTCGGTATGGAATGTTTTCTGCTTTTAATCAAATAAAAACACATTTTTCAGAGAATACTTTAAACATAAAGATTACATGAGTACAGTTAATCACATGATACGTGTAAATGTACATTGTATATGGTTTGTTGTATTCTTATATAATTTTGTACACAATGCATACAATGTATATTTCGTCAATATGCCGACTCTCGGTAAACCGGAACTCTCTGAAAACCGGACGATCAGGCCGGTCCCCAGACCGTCCGGTATTGGCAGAGTCTACTGTATCATATTTGAATAAAAATTAATAATGATGCGTATGTTTGAATGTAAGACCCCCCCCTACCCCCCTAAAAAAAAAAAGCACTTTATAAACAACTTAATATATCAATGTAACTTAATGAATGCAATTTACAATTTGCTATATGATAGATTGCTTTCTGAAAAAATCACACATGGTATTGAGGGTTTATTATAAACCAGTTGAACGCCACATGTATAAGCCCTGGAAATGTTCTACTGTAGACATCACACCATTTTCCATGTCCCGTTGTAGACCATGCAAGCCACCAAGAGTAATAGAGTCACTTCAGCAATGGTGGCACGTCAGTCGTTGAATGACGAGGAACTGGTATGTATAATTAGCCTCGCTCTGTGAAAAGGGGGTTTAATGCATGTGCGTACAGTGTTGTCCCAGATTAGCCTGTGCAGTCTGCGCAGGCTAATCAGGGAAGACAAGTTCCGCCTTGATTGGATTTTCGTCAAGATTAGTCTTCCTTTAAACAATGCTACAATAAAAGCGGAAAGAGGAACTGGTATGTAGAATGAGCCTCGCTCTGTGAAAAGGGGGTTTAATGCATGTGTGTAAAGTATTGTCCCATATTAGCCTGTGCAGTCTGCAATTGGATTTTCGTCAAGAAGAGTCTTCCTTTAAACAATGCTTCAATAAAAGTGGAAATTGTCGTCGCTGGGATGACACTTTACGCACCTGCATTAAACCCCATTTTTACAAAGTGGCCCAATTATATTCTTTTCAGTGGAATATGAAATGTTATTGGCAAAATTTGTTGTTGTTTTTTACATCAGTGAAAAAAGAAAATTTTATATTTTTCACTGCAGTGAAAATATATGTAAAAAAAAAAAAATCCATCAAAACATGCTCTACCACTCATTTACACTACAACTCCGATTTATCGCGATTCGTTATATCGCGCTGTCCAATATATCGCGAGTCGGCTATGGCTCCCAAAAAATCTGGCAAGAATGATCACTTCTGTAAATATCAACAAAGAAAAAAAATCTGTTTCCAAAACCAGATTAACCTTCAAATTTAATCCGACTATTCCAGTACACTACCTAAATACACCAATCCTAACTGTAAACAGACAGAAACTGCCCTGAACCGGTTTCAAATTGTCCAACTTAACAGGTGCTAAGCGTGGGGTATTTTCTAAGGAGCTTTAATCTGCCGACACAGGAAATTGTGGAAACCATTCACTCTTTGACACATGAGGGACAGATTTGGCAATTGTGTAATCATTGACTTATTGCATCAGATGTCAATGTGTGATGTGTACAAATCGTCACTACTGGGTGTAAGCATTTAGCTAAACAAAGGGTTTTGTAAAGTTTTCGGCTGAAGTTTTATCAGTTTGTACACACATAATGTAGTTTGTNTTCAGCAGACGACATTTTAGCAGACGACAAATTTCTCAGCATGCAAAGGGTTAAAAAGGATTCCATGACCAATCCCGACACAAGTTATTTGGCCAGGCAGAGATCGAATCCGTTATTCTCTTATTTGTAGTCCAGCACTTTACCAACTGAGCTGGCTGGCCAGACTTTCAAAAACTTGTGTTTACCAAACAAAGATATGAAAAATATACACAAAACTATCATTTAGTTACAGCAACACACAAGTTATGACAATTTTTTGCCACCATACTCAAAAAGAACAATGTTTCTTTCATTGAAGACATCATTTTGATGACATCATAATACACATGCATGTTAAGTTCGAACTTCTCGCGCACACTTGTATTTATTGCTTGTAGTATTTATTGCTTGTATAATAAGACATAAAATAAAAACGTTTTGTTTTCCGTGAATTATTGAATATTTATTTCACTCATGGTTAGAGAAAAAGCCTAATTTAACTCGTGGCCATGAGTGGCGTATATCCCCTATAGTTTCCTCAAGCTTAAATGTATGTTATCTATTGCTAGAAGATGCACGTGTACAAGAAGACCCTCCAGGCGCTGATCTACCCCATCTCCAGCACCACGCCACACAACTTCTACGTCTGGACGGCTACGTCTCCCACGTACTGCTTCGAGTGTGAGGGCCTTCTGTGGGGCATCGCTCGCCAGGGCGTCCGCTGCACGGAGTGTGGCGTCAAGTGCCACGAGAAATGCAAGGACCTCCTCAACGCCGACTGCTTGCAGAGTGAGTGATTGGTAGAATTATCACTTAGTATTCGAGCCTCGCTCTGTGAAAAGGGGGTTAAATGCATGTGCGTAAAGTGTTGTCACAGATAAGCCTATGGAGTCCACACAGGCTAATTAGGGATGACACTTCCCGCTTTTGTGGTATTTTTTGTTGAAAGAAAGTCTTGTCTTAGCGAAAATCCATTTTTGGCGGAAAGTGTCGTCCCTGATAAGCCTGTGCAGACTGCACGGGCTAATCTGGGATGACACTACGCACATGCATTAACCCCCTTTTCACAGAGGGAGGTTAATTTTATAATACCACAGTAAAAGAAGATTGACAGGCGGTTTATTGGACTCTTTTGGTCGGTCGGTGAGTCCCCCTAATGTGTTATAAATTTGTGAAGCGAACTACTGCCATATTTTTCAAGTGATTAAATTTATTCACTGAATATGTCATTACCATACAGTGTTTCATGCCCCATCATCCATGCATTCCTGATTTATTTGCCACAAAGCTAATATAGGCACGTCTATGATAAAGCTCTAGTTATGTAAGAAGGGAATACACTTATTTGTAAATTTCAATTAAAATGAAGCATTATTTCATCGTTTGCACGATCAAACTTAGGTCAGTTTCATACCATAATAATTATGCTGTTCGTAATTGTGTGGAGTTTATTTGCCATAGGATGCTATAGAGAAATTGTTTTAAAAAGAAGCATTTTAGGCTTGCTTGGTCAGTTCATGGCATAGAAGTTTTGCAAACCTTTTATTGTGTCGCCTGACTATGGTCAGGGGACATATAGGTGTTACTTTGTCGGCGGCTGCGGCGTCACACTTTTTGAAAAAGGCTCATAACTTCTGTGTCCCTTCAGATATTGCTTTCATATTTGGTATGCATGTGTATCTGGACAACACCTTTCCATACCTTTACATGCGCAAAAATGTTTTTACCCCTGTGACCTTGAACTTGAGGTAAGCGTTTAGAAATCTGCGACCGCGATTCGAAATCTGGGACCGTGATTCGAAAAAGGCTCATAACCACTGTGTCCCCTCAGATATTGCTTTTATATTTGGTATGCATGTGTATCTGGACAACACCTTTCTATGCACATACAATTTTTTACCCGTGTGACCTTGAACTTGAGGTCAGCGTTCAGGTTTCGAAATCTGCGACCACGATTCGAAAAAGGCTCTTAACTACTGTGTCCCTTCAGATATTGCTTTCATATTTGGTATGCATGTGTATCTGGACAACACCTTTCCATGCGCATACAATTTTTAACCCCTGTGACCTTGAACTTGAGGTCAGCGTTCCGGTTTTGAAATCTGCGACCGCGATTCGATAAAGGCTCATAACTACTGTGTCCCTTCAGATATTGCTTTCATATTTGGTATGCATGTGTATCTGGACAACACCTTTCCATGCGCATACAATTTTTAACCCCTGTGACCTTGAACTTGAGGTCAGCGTTCAGGTTTCGAAATCTGCGACCGCGATTCGATAAAGGCTCATAACTACTGTGTCCCTTCAGATATTGCTTTCATATTTGGTATGCATGTGTATCTGGACAACACCTTTCCATGTGCATGAAATGTTTTAACTTGGAGTCCGCGTTCAGGTTTCGAAATCTGCGACCGCGATTCAAAAAAAGCTCCTTACATCTGTGTCCCTCCAGATATTGCTTTCATATTTGGTACGCATGTGTATCTGGACCCCTGTGATCTTGACCTTGAACTTAGGGTCCGGGTTTAGATTTTGAAATCTGCGACCGCGACCCAAAAAAGGTTCATAACTTCTATGTCTTGAGCTTTACTTTAAACATTACATTTTTTTGATAGATTTCTTTTATGCCCCCGGCATCTACGATGCGGGAGGCATATAGCGTTTGTCCTCTCCGTCCGTCCATCTTTACGAAAATCTTTGTTAACCCATTTTGACCGTTTCGTCTGACATCAATACCGCTTGCTACAGAGCTTGGATACTTGCAAGGATGTTGTCTCTCATCAACCTGCACACACCAGCATCACCCAACCTCATTTTGACCTTGACCTTATTTTGGACTAAGACTTATTGAAATGGGCCAATTTCTTAGTTAATCCATTACCATCAGGCGACACATCCAACTCGCGGAGTTCTAGTTTAATCTTGAAGAAAAAGCATTAAAAGTCTTTGTTTGTAAAACTGCTCAAAGAAGGCCTTTGTATTTGTGGTAATTGATACTTTTTATGCATTATTAATTAGTATGTTTTTATGCAAACAATGAAAATTGCGGATGAATAATTATAGCCATTATTGCATGGGTAGTTTGCTATTGTACAACAAAAGCTATTAATCCACCCATCTTTGCATAAGAATGTGTATGCCTGTTATCTCTGCTTTTGTTCCATAATTATAACTAGAGCTTGCTTTATTTTGTTTTTATTTCTGTTGACACACATGTTTATACAGTTGTGTTTGACCTTTGTTTGCTTTAAGTTCTTGGTCGTAAGCGGATAAAGAACAGTAAGTAGTTATTCCCCCTGAGCCAAGCATTATTGTTTTTGTTTGTGCAGTTTGCGATGCATATCCTCACCTGGCATTTAAACATTGATAATTAGTGACAAGCTCACAGTACTTCATCGTTGAAACCCACAGTATGTATTCACTTCATTATTTACCGGGATAACTTGCGGACAAAATGTTTTGTTTTCAATAATAATGATGAGCAAACCAATAGCCAATAATTTACACTTCTCTTAAAAAAAATCTTAAAATGAAGTCTGGAAAGCTAGAATGAATTGATTGAACATGTAACATTGCCCTCTTGTTAGTCTTGTATCATTGCTGTCTTGTTAGTCTTATAGCATTGCCCTCTTGTTAGTCTTGTATCATTGCTGTCTTGTTAGTCTTGTAGCATTGCCCTCTTGTTAGATGTGTAACAGTGCCCTCTTCTTAGTCTAGCATCATTGCCCACTTGTCAGTCTTTTATCATTGCCTTCTTGTTAGTCTTGTATCATTGCCCTCTTGTTAGTCTTGTAGCATTGCCCTCTTGTTAGTCTTGTAACATTGCTTCTTATAAGTCTTGCATTTTTTCACTCTTGTTAGTCGTGCAAAATAGGCCTATTGTAAGTCGTGTAACTTTGCTGTCTTGTTAGTCTTGTGCCATTGCCCTCTTGTGGAACTTTAATCATTACCCTTTTGTTAGTCTTGTATCAATGAGATCTTGTTAGTCTTGTAACATTTCCTTCTTGTTATTATTGTAATATTGTCTTCTTGTTAGTCTTGTATCATTGCCCTCTTGTTAGTCATGTTACATTGCCCTCTTGTTAGTCTTGTATCTTTGCATTCTAATAATCCTTGTATCTTTTCCATCTTATTGGTATTGTATCTTTGCCCTCTTGTCTTGAATCATTGCCTACTTGTTAGTCTTTTAACATTGCCCTCTTGTTAGTTTTGTAACATTGCCCTCTTGTAAGTATTGTGTCACCGCCCTCTTGTAAGTCTTGTATATTTGTCCTCTTGTTAGTCTTGTTTCATCGCCCTCTTGTTAGTCTGGTTACATTGCCCTCTTGTTGGTCTTGTATCATTGCCTTATTGGTAGTCTTGTTTCTTTGCTCTCTTGTTAGTCTGGTATCTTTGCCCTCTTGTTAGTCTTGTTTCTTTGCTCTCTTGTTAGTCTGGTATCTTTGCCCTCTTGTTAGTCTTGTATATTTTCCCTCTTGTTAGTCCTGTTTCATAGCCCTCTTGCTGGCTTGTATCTTTGCCCTCTTGTAAGTCTTGTATCATAGGCCTCTTGCTGGCTTGTATATTTGCCCTCTTGTTGGTCTTGTATATTTGCCCTCTTGTTAGTCTTGTATCTTTGCCCTCTTGTAAGTCTTGTATCATTGCCCTCTTGTTAGTCTTGTATCTTTGTCCTCCTGTTAGTCTTGTACTTTTGTCCTTCTGTTAGTCTTGTAACATGGCCCTCTTGTAAGTCTTGTAACATTGCCCTCTTGTTAGTCTTGCATAATTGCTTCCTTTGTTCGTCTTGTATTTTTTCCCTCTTATTGGTCTTGTTAAATTGTCCTCTTGTTAGTCTGGTAAATTTGTCCCCTTGTTAGTCTGGTCAAACTGCCTCTTGTTAGTCTTGCAACATTGCCCTCTTGTCAGTCGTGTAAATTTGCCCCCTTGCTAATCTGGTTACATTGCCCACTTGGTAGTCTGGTTCCATTGACCTCTTGTTAGTCTTGTGTCATCGCCCTCTTGTTAGTCTGGTTACATTGCTGTATTGTTAGTCTGGTTACATTGCCCATTTGTTAGTCTCGTAACATTGCCCTCTTGGTAGTCTGGTTACATTGCTGTCTTGTTAGTCTTGTAGCATTGCCCTCTTGTTAGTCTGGTTACATTGCTGTCTTGTTAGAATTGTGTCATCCCCTTCTTGTTAATCTGGTTACATTGCCCTCTTGTTAGTCTTGTGTTGTTTCCCTGTTGTTTGTCTGGTTACATTGCTGTCTTGTTAGTCTGGTTACCCCCCTCTTGTTAGTCTTGTAAGATTGCCCTCTTGTTAGTCTTGTAAGATTGCCCTCTTGTTAGTGTTGTAACATTGTCCTCTTGTTTGTCTTGTAACATCGCCCTCTTGTTGGTCTTGTATCTTGCCCTCTGGTAAGTCTTGTAACATTGCCTTCTTGTTAGTCTTGTATCTTTGCCCTCTTGTTAGTCTTGTAACATTGCCCTCTTGTTAGTCTTGTATCTTTGCCCTCTTGTTAGTCTTGTAACATTGCCTTCTTGTTAGTCTTTTAACATTGCCCTCTGGTTAGTCTTGTATCTTTGCCCTCTTGTTAGTCTTGTAACATGGCCCTCTGGTTAGTCTTGTTACATCGCCTTCTTGTTAGTCTTGTTACATCGCCTTCTTGTTAGTCTTGTGTCTTTGCCCTCTTGTTAGTCTTGTGACTTTGCCCTCTTGTTAGTCTTGTAACATTGCCTTCTTGTTAGTCTTGTATCTTTGCCCTCTTGTTAGTCTTGTAACATTGCCCTCTTGTTAGTCTTGTAACAAGATTGCTTAAAGAATTGCTGTGCTGATGTTTCTGGAAATTTCATTATTCCTATATCCTATACTAAATTCTTACATGCTTATTTTAGTATTCCTTAGATGTTATATGTGCTATGTATTAGACGGACTGTTCTGATATGTGTTGACATGCTTCAAATGTCCGCATGTAAGGAAAGTGTGCGGTCATAATTTCCAGCGCCTGCTGTAGTTGTTTGCAATATTGTACTGTTACCCTGAGGATTTAGTTTAAACCTATTTATTGTAGCTTGATTACATCGAAAGCCTAAGGCTTATTTGAAACGCTCTTGCGTCTGTTTCCTGGGACTAGAACCAGTACTGAGTGTCTTTGTGGAAGATTTAAAGAACGCTCCCACTGTGGGGATCTTGTGACCTCCCGATCCAGACGGGGATTTAGTATGGTTATACACACCAAGACTGTGATTTTGTCATAGAGTATAAAAAAAAATAATATATAAACAAATTCAAATGGCAATTTTGCATCCGTCATGTATCAATAAACAAACTTTTCTATACTGTGCCAGATTAGTAAGAAGAACATTTAACTAATTAATCTTACAGAGTACTATTCATTTGCCCATCAGCATGCCAGCATAGACTTCCTTTAACTCTTTGAATAAGGCAAACATTATCAGCTTAATTTTATTATGCTCCCCATATATGCGTGCTTGCGTGCAATCAGCGGGTTCTGGTCGGATGATTTTGTACATGTAGTGCAATTCTTGACCAGGCTATTTCTCCCCAACTATTGACTGGAATTCAATGAAGCTTTATGGGAAGCTTAACTACCTTGAGGAGATGCGCATGTTATTAGTGGGTTCTGGTTAGATGATTTTTTTAGAGAGTTATGGCCCTTTGAAATTTTTAAGTTGCTTAATCATCCATCGTATTATTTTGTCCAAAGTTATGCCCCTCAAGACGTTTCCTTTTATCTGAATATATAGTGCACTATTGTAACAAAAAAACACTTTGGGGAGCATCACCCGTCTCCGACGGTTTCTTGTTTTTACTGTTACAAAAAAAAAGGGTTTTCTTGAAAGAATGATTTCTGACTGGATATAAACTGCTACAGGCATAAAATTCAGGCCTTTTTCTGTCTATTTGGGGAAAAAGTACCTAGCAAAATGGGGATTTTGTGAATCGCGAAATCTTCCAAATTGGGAAGAATTTTCATTGACAAAAGCATTATTTTGGCAGGGGGTTTTCCAGCTATTTTGGATAAAAATCATATTAATTATGGTTACTGTATATATTTTGTAGGTTGTTTAAAAAATAAAATTGAGATATAGAGTCTAATAATCATAAGGCATAAGACACTTCTTGGGGGGGGGGGAGATTATTTTTTTGAGAATAGGGGAAAAAATATGCATATTTGGCATGGGGAATGGGTCCGACTATCCGACCCTTGAGATAGGCAGAAAAAGGCCTCAAATTTTATAAAACAAGGCCTACACCTGACCTTACTAAGGTACAATTTATTAGGTAAAATAATTGACAAGCCTGTGGTCATGGTAATCCCCCATCCCATGGTGTGTGTCCATTCTCACATGCACTCATCTGTTGCACTTCTAGGAGCTGCTGAGAAGAGTTCCAAGCATGGCGCTGAGGACAAGACAAACAACATCATCAAAGCCATGAGGGACCGCATGAAGATACGGGAGAGGAACAAACCAGACATTTTTGACCTCATCAGGTGAAATGCCCAATATCTAGTACTGATGGAGTTTTTTCAGAACAAAAATGTTTCTTGGAGTTGAAATTTGAACTTTCCCATTTTTAGTCCAAATATTCTTTGGTAAGAGACAGAATCAAGTCAGTTGTATTAAAAAGGTAACTAATGGACCATGTATAGTTATATAGCGTACATTTTATATGTCCCCCAGTCTATTCTGGGGGACATATTGTTTTTGCCCTGTCTGTTTGTGGTTTGTTTGTTGGTTTGCGTTAAACTTTAACATTTGCCATAACTTTTGCAATATTGAACATAGCAACTTCATATTTGGCATGCATGTGTATCTCATGAAGCTGCACATTGTCAGTGGTGAAAGGTCAAGGTCAAGGTCATTCTTCAAGGTCAAAGGTCAAATACATGGGTCAAAATGGCTGATTTAATAAACACTATAACTTCGTAACAACTTCTCATATGCATATGTATCTCATATAGCTGAATGTTTGCCAATGCTAGTAATCATAAGTAAGCCAGGGTACCTACTGGGGGCCATAGTGTTTCACAAACACATTTTGTAAGTTTTGTCATCAGTTTTGCTGTTAACTTCTTGTCAATTGAATCACATGAATTACCTTAGAATATGGATATTGATCACCAAAACATCAATACTCTACTATATATTTATTTAAATTATAATATACAGCTCTTAAGATGAAATTTGATTCTTTTAATATTTTTGTTTTGGGAACCACAAGTATTTTGAAAATTAATCCAAATTGTAGAACTTTGTAAATTTGTTTTTGTCTGCATATGTATACTCTAATATTTTGTAATGCTATTCTATTCCATAATATTTTTTAAAAATATTGTTAATTTTTACCATGTGTATATTTTGTTGTGTTGATTTTCTCATCTCTACCGTCTGTTGCAGTCAAGTATTCAATGTAGACAAGAAATCACATTCAGGCCACATGAAGGCAGTCAAACAGAGTGTGCTAGATGGAACTTCCAAATGGTCCGCCAAAATTGCAATTACAGGTGAGAAATACAGGTCTTTGTAAGGAGTTAATAGAAATAAAGTAAGGAATTAACTAATGCTTTAAGATCTTTGGTATACCCAAGCCCTTTACTCTTGAGAACGGGAAAAATTTGTGAAACAAAGTGTATGCAGACAAAATCTGGGAATTTGAAGTTTTTCTCTAAAGATCAATTATGTTTATATTTGTATATGATAATAATACATATAGAATGATAAAAGCACCAAGTCATGCACTGTAAAAAAATGTATACATTCCGAGGATCCTATGAGAGTCCACACATTCTAACAAACATGTATTGTGTTACATAGAGCAAATCCTAAGCTAACATTAAGAAAAAATGACCGCTCCTGTGTGTTTTCCAGTAATATGCGCACAGGGTTTGATTGGTAAGGACAAGACGGGAACCAGTGACCCCTACGTGACAGTGCAGGTGGGAAAAGTTAAGAAACGCACCAAAACTGTGCCACAGGATCTCAACCCTGAGTGGCATGAAAAGTTCTACTTGTAAGTTTATCATTAGAATAGGCAATTTTCAGTTTAGCACCAGATTGTGAATGTGTACTTGTAATTGTATCATAAGAACAGACAATTGTAAGTTAAGCACTAGATGGTGTACTTGTTCGTGTATCATTAGAACATGCAATGTAAGTTTAGCACTAGATGGTGTTCTTGTTAGTGTATCATTAGAACAGGCAATTTAAGTTTAGCACTAGATGGTTTACTTGTAAGTGTATCATTAGAACAGGCAATGTAAGTTTAGCACTAGATGGTGTACTTGTAAGTGTCTCATTAGAACAGGCCATGTAAGTTTAGCACTAGATGGTTTACTTGTAAGTGTATCATTAGAACAGGCAATTGTAAGTTTAGCACTAGATGGTGTACTTGTAAGTGTAGCATTAGAACAGGCAATTGTAAGTTTAGCATTGGATGGTTTACTTGTTAGTCTATCATTAGAACAGGCAATTGTAAGTTTAGCATTGGATGGTTTACTTGTAAGTGTATCATTAGAACAAGCAATTATAAGTTAAGCATTGGATGGTTTACTTACAAGTTTAACATTAGAACGCACAGTCTTGAAGTAAGAGCTAGAACATGCAATTGTAAGTTTAGAATAAAATGGTTTACTTGTTAGTGTAGCATAAGAAAGCAGTCATAAGGTAAGCACTGCAATTGTAAGTTTGGCACTTGAATATGCATTGAAAAGTTTGCACTAGAACATCCAATTGGAAGTTAAGCACTAGGAGATCACATTATACGTTTAGCACTAGAACATCTATTTGTTAGTTAATGTAAGTTTTAGCACTGTACCATTTAATTGTAAGTAAGGCATAAAACATCTGATTGTAAGTTTAACACTTAAACATCCTGTTGTAAGTTTAATACCATTGCATCCAGTTGAAAGTTTAGCACTGCAACATCTGACTGTCTGATCCAATAAAAAAAACATAAGGGGTGCAGGGCAGTTTTCTTTCTAATTATTACGCAAGAAAAATTGGTTTATGATGTGAAAGTCAATTTTTTGCCAATGACAAACATTCTCAGAAAATGTGTTCTACATGTGCAACCTTGTGCACACTGTAGATGTAACATTTGGTGAGTAAACTTACTCTGAATATTTGTATGATATTTGTGCCAAGTTTGCAAATGTTAGTATCTATGGGTCTTTTTGTCCTCTTGTTCAGTTAAGCACTAGAATGTCTGATTGTTAGTTAAGCAAGAAAACATAATGAAAAAATAAAAAAATATATATGTATACAGTCATAGCAATGATTGCTTGTTCTCTTTCAGTGAATGCCATAACTCATCAGACAGAATCAAAGTCAGAGTTTGGTAAGTTCTTTATTTATGGTTCTTATAACTTATAACTAGGTCTAATATGTATAAGCGAAAGTGCCTGATTTTGTGAAATTATTAAATTTTGCAATTAAAAAAAAAGGAAAATGTATTATGTGAAAATAGTTCAGACCTGTAAACAAGAGCTTTTAACCCTTTGAGTGCTGGAAGCGGATTTTGAAGGCCTTTGCAAACAGTTTGGATCCAGATGAGACGCCACAGAACGTGGCGTCTCATCAGGATCCAAACTGTTTGCTATTCTGATAGTATTCTTTGAAAAAAAATCAAAGAAAATGCTAATTTTAGAAATTTAGCAGACAACATTTTAGCAGATGACAAATTTCCCAGCATGCAAAGGGTTAAAATTCTGAGCCAATTACTGTACACATTTATGGCAGGCAACTTGTGAAAAGTACATGAACTACACTAAAGATTTAACTTCTTTTTAATTATGAAGAGCAACTTTTACTTTTCAGAATTTTAAAAGCTCAAATATGTTACCAGCTATTGCAGTGATCAAAATTAGCACAAACCCTTATGGTTAAGGTCCTTGCATTCTAAATTATTGCTCCGAAAATAATTGTGTAATTGATTTCTGAGTTAATAATCCATTATACATTTTAAAATACTTTATTTGTACATGGACTTAATACAATATATTTACCTGCCATGTAAGGTTCACTACTATGGCAAGAAACACCCACTTTATAATGCATTGTATTTACTTCTGCAATATTTATACAAGCAATATTTATACAAAAATACTGAGCTATTTTCTTGACCTCATGCTGCATAACACAGGGATGAAGACAATGACCTTAAATCAAAGTTGCGACAAAAACTGACAAGAGAGTCTGATGACTTTCTGGGTCAGACTATTATTGAAGTGCGTACGCTCAGTGGCGAAATGGACGTGTGGTACAATCTTGGTAAGACTGTGTGTGAATGTGGTCCGGGGCGAGGCTCTTATGTCCGGGTAATGCATCTATCAATATTTTTAGTCTTAGA
>VMBQ01002087.1:63808-78601 GCA_007657795.1 Dreissena rostriformis | reverse complement strand
GGGGGGGGGGTAGATGGTTAAATTTAAGGACTGAACCAATTTCCAACAGGCTATAATTTTTTAAGTTAAGAACAATTCTGGGTCCCAGGGTAATAGGTGGTGTTAATTTTAGTCTGGTTGATAAAGACCCACATGCAATTTGATAGACATAAGGGATTTCCCAATATGGATCAAAACAATTATTTTTGGCTCTGTAGTGGGAAATAAGCCCCAAAATAGTAACATTATCTGTTTCCCCAGGGTCAGACTGCTCTTCCTTCCCTCCACACCTCAGGGGAAATGTTGATAGGTGCATACATGGTTCTGTGGGTTTTGTACCCATGGGGCTTGGACCGGCCTTGCAGCGCAAGGGCTTAATGCAGTGGTGACGTGTCTGGCTGTTGTACTATGTTGTTATTTCTATTTTATGCTGCATTTTATTTGGAGGGGGGTCACATAGATACACCCTTGTACATCCATCCGCCTTCCTTCCTTCCGTCCCACTTTTTGCTTTGAGGGTAACTCAGTAAGTATTGGTGCTAGAGGAATGAAACTTTGCAGACATATCAACCAGCAAGTGGACTTTCGTGCCTCCATTTTGTTTTCAGACAAGCTGAACATGGTGGGGACATCCATGTCTAATGGACACATTTCTAGTTTGCTTTGTATATTAATTTTTATTTTCACAATATTTGGAGTATGATTATGGTCCTTGATTTGGATGAGTTTGGTATACCATTCAGAAAGGAGGCAGTTTTTTTTTAGCACAGTGGAAAACACTTTTAATATTTCAATTAGATAAATTGTAATTATTATTATCAAAAATATAACTTCTGTTGTCTTTAAATTGTTTTAATTGAACTTTCTATTAATCAGGTAAAATTTTGAATATAAGTATAGTATAATAAATCAACACAGGTTTGACTTCATTTGCTCATGTCAAAACAACTTTTCTCAATCTGTTCGCTGTCTGGATAAATGTATAGAATTAGCTATTTTGTGTCAAGATTTCAATCCTTAAGGGAGACTATCAATTTTGTGGCAACATAAATTTGACATTTCTTAGTATCAGATGCATTTAGGGCTCCAGATATTTAAATATATTGCAAAAAACTAATCAATTCTCAGTCAAGATTAATGACATGGTTTAATGGTTTTCCATTTAAAATCCATCATGGCAAAAGATGGGGGCAGGGGATTTGTTAACCCTTTGCATGCTGGGAAATTTGTCGTCTGCTAAAATGTCATCTGCTGCATTTCTAAAATAAGCATTTTCTTCAATTTGTTGGCTTCATAAATTGAGCAGTGTCATGCAAAATGGGTCTTATGTCATATGCTACCAGCTTAGATCCAGACCAGCCCCTGCAATCAGGTAGTCTTGTAAAGAGCTGTCCGCAATAAAGTCACACAAGGTTTCGTGGTTTCATAAGCAGACAGAGGAGCTCCGGACCAGTCTGCGCGCATATGCAGGCTGGTCTGGAACCATCCTGGCATTAGATGACATAAGACCCATTTTGTATGATGCGGCTCAATGATAGGTCTATTAAGAAGCTGGGTTGTGAAAACCATTCCCTCCATATCTGTCAGTGTATCTCTGAATCACACAGTATGTGCACTGTGGTGCTTCTTGTAACCAGGGTCCGTATTCATCAACCAATTCTTAGACTTAAGAATAAAGAATAGACGTTAACCCTTTGAGCGCTGAAACCGGATTTTGAAGGCCTTTGCATACAGTTTGGATCCAGATGAGACGCCACAAAACGTGGCGTCTCATCAGGATCCAAACTGTTTGGTATTCTGATAGTATTCTTTGAAAAAAAATCGAAAAAATGCTATTTTTAGAAATTTAGCAG
Source organism: Dreissena rostriformis (assembly GCA_007657795.1). NCBI lineage: Eukaryota > Metazoa > Mollusca > Bivalvia > Myida > Dreissenidae > Dreissena > Dreissena rostriformis. The sequence goes on along the minus strand of VMBQ01002087.1, from coordinate 76,769 downwards.
AAAACATTTTAGCAGACGACAAATTTCCCAGCATGCAAAGGGTTAAATATATACATGCTACCACTGGTGATAATGTCCTTAAAAGAATGTTCTACATGAAGAATAATGTAGATTGATGCAGTATTTAAAATGCTGAGTTTGACTCAAAGTTAAGCAATTCGTGAATATTCCAATTTTAAAAAATATTCTTTATTTTTAGTCTTAAGTCTAAGAATTGTTTGGTGAATAGGGGCCCAGGCCAATGCCTACTATAGGAAAGTAACACTATCTTACTCTTTCTCACACTCTGTTATATCATTTTAAAGGGATGAATGCAATGATTTTAAATATGTCCACTGTGCTGCTATGCTCAATGGCTATGGTCTAGAAGGACGGTAACAGTATCTCACAACATCTCACTCTATGTGAGAAGATTTTCAAGGTATGATAGAGATTGTATCTTGCGCTTTCTCTCAAATCTGTGATCGTTTCAAGAGATGATTGAAGACCATGATTGTTATTCTCTCCACTGTGCTGCTGTGCAGGCATTTAACAGTATCTCGCCTATCTCAGAAATGTGTGTGATCGTTTCAAGAGATGAAGACCATGATTGTAAGTCTCTGCACTGTGCTGCTGTGCAGGCATGTAACGCTATCTCAGAAATGTGTGTGATCAATTCAAGGGATGAAGACAATGATTTCAAGTCCCGCTTTCGCAAGGCATTCACCCCAGAGCCGGATGATTTCCTAGGCCAGACCATCATTGAGGTCGCTCAGCTCTGTGGCGAGATGACAGTGTGGTATAACCTAGGTAACATCAGGCCCGGCTACAATACACTAACAGAATGCAGAGTGCTAGCGTTTACAACTAATATGGAGCATCTTTTATAGTCTCTTACAACTCTTTATTGCTTGATGTTTGGGTGTTGGGGTTTACTTATATCTCTGTTGAAATTCCTTTTGTAGCTTTATTTGTATGTCTTATACTACAAAATTTGTATTTTGATACAGAAAATGAACATTATTTCAAACACCAGTATTCAGAATTCCTCATTATTTTAAAGTAATTTTTTGGTTGCGCTTTTGTCCTTCTTTATTAAATTAAAAATTTAACTCCCAAGTCAGCTGTTTCAAAAAAGCGCTATTTGGAACCAATAAATCTGGTTCCATCCAAGTTTATATTCTTATTTCTCAATTGATATTTTGAAGTTCTACTCTGCGAGTCCAGAGTCTATTTTCATATCTATGGTTACTAACAATGACAATTAAATGAGACGAAGTTAAATACAGCACATTTTATTGATATACATTTAAAGCATCCAATTGCATTATGCAGTAAGGCCTCTTATAAATGTTAGTACAGGGCATTTTTTACTCGAATAGTTGTATATTGAAGTATTTTTCTTTGTCCCGGACTTAAAAAATATGAGTTTAAACTGCATTATAATTTCTCTGCATGCAGTTTTTGGATCTTAACCCGTTTATGCCTAGCGTCTAGAAAAAAGGCCTTGGCAAACAGCGTAGACCCAGATGAGACGCAGCATGATGCGGCGTCTCATCAGGGTCTGTGCTGTTTGCTTAAAGGAATTTCTGTAAGAAATATTCTAAATATAGAAATAAATATACTAGACATCCCTAATTTTGGAAATAAATTAATCCAATTTAGAATGATGGGAGAGTCCACTAGGCATAAATGGGTTAACAGTAATTCTGACTAATATGTGTCGTGTTCTGAGAAAACTGGGCAAATGCTTGTGCGTAAAGTGTCATCCCAGATTAGCCTGTGCAGTCCGCACAGGCTAATCCGGGACGACACTTTCCGCCTAAACTGGATTTTCGCTAAGAAGAGACATCATTTAAACGAAAAATTCCAAAAAAGCAGAAATTGTCATCCCTGATTAGCCTGTGCGGACTGCACAGGCTAATCTGGGATGACAATTTACGCACAAGCATTTTGCCCAGTTTTCTCAGAACACGACACATATCTTTACCACAGGTCTTTCCCCAAGACTTTGAGTACATCTGTGCCCCAGTGCCAGAATTTCCAGATCATGGGTTACCCTCTTCCTTAATTTCAAAAAATAACTTTTTGTTCAGGTTTTAGCTATCCAATTATGTAGTAATAAATATAGGACACATAAAATAAAAAAAATCAACCCATCGCAAACTGCGGTTCTTTGCCACTATGCCTGATCAAAATCCTGGGTAAAGGCCTGTTAACTGTATTTTAGACATAGAAATTATATAGACCATTACTTGTATTTCCATTAATTGTATTTTTTGTACATGTAATTCTATTTAAAACAAACTTAATAAGATTACTTATTGGATCAATATAGTAATTAGTCAAAATGTCATAGTCCTTATATGTTATTAATGATTGTAGATGTTCATGTGACGACCAGTTCTATTTCTTTATTGTAACTTTGCAAAACATTTCGAGACATCATGTTGTATGCACTAACTGTGGTGGTTGGTAAAGGTTAATCTCTTATATGTGTCGTGTTCTGAGAAAACTGGAAAAAATGTATGTGCAGTCCGCACAGGCTTATCTGGGACGACAATTTCTGCTTTTATGGAATTTTTCGTATAAATGATTTCTGTTCTTAGCGAAAACCAGTTAAGGCGGAAAGTGTCGTTCCGGATTAGCCTGTGCGGACTGCACAGGCTAATCTGGGATGACACTTTACGCACATGCATTATGCCCAGTTTTCTCAGAACACGAATCATATGTGAAATAGGCTTCATGTGTGGCAACAGTTATAAAGGACTGCTTCATACATGCTGTATAAACTGTTCCCATAATATGTGGCAAAAAACACTCCTTACTCTGTCCAGTGAAATATTGTGGGGGGTATTTGTGTCTGTGGACACATTTCTAGTTTAATCATCAATTTCTACAGGTTTATTTGATAGCTGATTTTATAATTATTAATCTGTCATTATCATGCATACAAGGTATTTCAATGGATTGTATGCCCCTGTATTAATGCATGTTGTTTTGGGGAAATGGTGGTGGCACTCTGTGTTTGTTTTTGTCAGCAGTGTTACATGTACACTCACTGCAGTTATAGCACACCCAATGAGAATTTTTATATATTTATGTATGTAAATCATTTTAGTTTGACTAAAATTATTTGAGTTTAAATGATTGTTGTCACAACAAAATATTTGGTAAAAAAACATCTACAGAAAGGTGATGTTGACTGTTGTGTAGCAGAAATAGTTAAGAAAAAGTTGGAACACTTTTTTAGTCAATTGTGCATTATAACTTTTGTTTAATGTGTACATTGAGTTGCATGGGAATGCACTGGTGTTGAAACATATGAAACAGGGGAGATAACTGTAGTTGTACAATAATATATAAGATTCACATCAGCCCATTATTATTGATCATTCATACATTTATAGTTTGTTAGACTTAATTATTGGTTGGCTTCATGAATATAGATATGAACCTCGCTCTGTGAAAAGGTTTTTTATTCATGTGCGTAAAGTGTCGTCCCCTAATCAGGGACACCACTTTCCCCTTTTATGATATGTTTTGTTTAAAGAAAGTCTTTCTTAGCAAAAATATAGTTTAGGCCGAAAGTGTGGTCCCTGATAAGCCTGTGCAGACTGCACAGGCTAATCTGAGACGACACTTTACCCACATGCATAAAACCTCCTTTTCATAGAGCAAGGCTCATATGTATATGAACTTTCATCAACATGTTTATCAGTAAATCAACTACAATTTCAAGGAGCACGAGTTCAATCCTACATACATGTAACTCTTGTTTGGAGATTGGTCATTTAATACTTGCTGAGGCCATTCTCAGCCTCATCTCCATTTTTTAGAAGGGTAGCTGTCAGTTTCTGGCAAGATTTTTGCAATTTGTATTGGTAAACCAGCTATTCTAGGAAAAGTGTAGGTTGCTTAACAGTGGCATGTTCTGAGAAAACTGGGCAAAATGCTTGTGCGTAAAGTGTCATCCCAGATTAGCCTGTGCAGTCCGCACAGGCTAATCCGGAACGACACTTTTCGCCTAAACTGGATTTTCGCTAAGAAGAGACATCATTTAAACGAAAAATTCCATAAAAGCGGAAATTGTCGTCCCTGATTAGCCTGTGCGGACTGCACAGGCTAATCTGGGATGACAATTTACGCACAAGCATTTTGCCCAGTTTTGTCAGAACACGACACAACTGACTTCAGTGATATGACTGACACTTTTCAATGTACATCATTCAAAGTTGCAGGCATTGTTTCTTTTAATATGAATTTGTGCAAGTGCAATTTTAACAGTCTAAAGTTATGTTCCTTTTTCAACTTCTACATCATGCTACAAATTACAACATGGTGCGTTGTGGTGGGGTAGGTATTCTTCATCACTATTGTGACATATTCTAGTTGGGCTTGCTCAGATTTCAGTATTTATATTGGTGGGGCTTGTAGTATTTGTGTTGCTTTAAAAGTTCTGGTTGGCTGGACAAAACTAGAAAGTTTTATTACTGACCGCATCATGACAATGAAGCTGCGTTTGATTTCAGAGAAGCGCACAGACAAGTCTGCGGTGTCGGGCGCCATACGTTTGCACATCAGTGTGGAGATCAAGGGGGAGGAGAAAGTGGCCCCTTATCACGTACAGTACACTTGCTTGCATGAGGTAGGCCCCTTATCACATACAGTACACTTGCCTGCACTAATCAGAACATTTTTGATAGACACAAATGGTCCATGTGTTGAGTATTGTTCAGTGTTTGTCCGCTCTGAAATGTTTATGGGAGTATTCTTGAATAATGTCTTTATCTCACAGTTAACAGATAACAAAGGAATAGTCACATCTTTTAACTCTGCTCCATTTGAACCTGTTAGTTGTTGCTAATAACAGTCTTTAAACATCCCAAATTAGTATTAAACAAAAGTATTAAGTAGGGATCCATCATTTTCATAGAAAGTTATGTAACAAACTTAAAATGTCAGTAACGGCTCCAACTAGAGTGGTTAGAATCCCATCCCTGTCAAGTAACTTTATTGGGGATTGTTCATGAAATTATTTGAGTCGTGTTCTGAATAAACTGGGCATAATGCATGTGCGTAAAGTGTCGTCCCAGATTAGCCTGTGCAGTCCGCACAGGCTAATCAGGGACGACACTTTCCGCCGAAATTGGATTTTTGCTATGAAGAGACTTCATTTAAACGAAAAAAAAGTCATAAAAGCGGAAAGTGTCGTCCCTGATTAGCCTGTGCTTTACACTTTACGCACATGCATTATGCCCAGTTTTCTCAGAACATGACTCATTATTTCTACTGCTATTCACCTCTTACTAAGTCTTGTGATTCATGGAGAGCAGTTGTCAATAACTGGCATAAGTATGCACAATTAGTATTGGTCACTCCTTAGAATGGATAAGTTTACCCAGTAAAAGTGTTGTTAGGAAACTGACAGCGTTTAAAATAATGAAACATCATTAAAAATCAAGCAACACAACTGTAATTATATTGTTTTATGTCTGCATTTTAGAACCTATTCCACTTCCTGTGCGAGCTGGCAGGCGGGACAGTGAAGCTTCCAGAGTCATCGGGGGTAAAGCAAAAATTAGTATGTATACATGGCACCTTCCTTACATTGCTTTCTTTGTTTCCTGTCAGACATGTGCTTCAAGGAAGAACTAAAAAAAAAAAAATGCTGGCTTTTGATTGGTTGTTGAAAAAAGTACTTGTTTTTGATTGGTTGTTAAAACTGTGCTTCAGGCTTAACATTTGTTGGTGAAGTCAGACATGAGTTATGGATTCCTTTTTATATAAAAATTGGGGCGTATTATGGGAACACCCCATGGTGTAGGGCAGTCGGCATTCAGGAGAATAATGTATCAGCATCTCAATATCTCAAAAAGTTTAAATAAGACTCGCTCTGTGAAAAGGGGGTATAATGCATGTGCGTAAAGTGTCGTCCCAGATTAGCCTGTGCGGTCCGCACAGGCTAATCAGGGACAGCGCTTTTCGCTTTTATTGTTTCTTTCGTTTAAAGGAAGACTCTTATTGACCTGTTTAGGCGGAAAGTGTTGTCCCTGATTAGCCTGTGCAAACTGCACAGGCTTATCTGGGACGACATTTTACGCACTTGCATTTAACCCCTTATTTTCACAGAGGGAGGCTCAAATTAAAAAGTTTAAAGTTTGATAATCAGCCAGATCATTAGAAGTACTTCAGAATTATTGCCCTTGTAATATACAAAAATCGGCCATATAAACCTTGTCCGCTCTGTAAATAGAAAAGTTTTAATTGTATCATCATCAAACTTGGTGGGAGTATTTATGAACATAATATTTCCGCATGATTCGATAGTCAGCCATATCGCCTTAAGCATGTCTGAATTATCTATTGAATTATCTGCCCTTGAATTATCCAAAATTTGCTAAATTCATGTTATCAGCACTCTAATAGATGGTTTTTGGTTAATAACATTAGTTTGCATTAAGCGCTTTTTGAAGTTTTTGTCTGTAAAATACTCATTCATTTTGTATAGTAAAAAAAAAACAATGAATATATTTGTTGGATTTGTAAACACAAAACCAAATAATTGCTAAGTTTATATAATTTACAATTTCTTCAATCGTATTTAAGAACCTCAAAATTTATGAACACATCAAAATATTTTCAAATCATGAAATGAGCGCATTGTTATTTCAAAATTTCCTGTTTGTAATTATTCTGGACCATGCTATCAACGTTGAAAAAGCGGTGTTCAACTGTATAATTTTTTTCGGCAATGAAATTTTATTAGCTCGGCTGTTTTCGAAGAAAACCCAAGGTATTGTCATAGCCCTCTCGTCTGCCGCGCAGTCGTAGTCTTAGTCGACGTCGTCCAAAAACTTTAACATTGGCCATAACTTTTGCATTATTGAAGATAGAAACTTGATATTTGGCGTGCATGTGTATCTCATGGAGCTGCACATTTTGAGTGGTGAAAGGTCAAGGTCATCCTTCAAGGTCAAAGGTCAAAAAAAACTTTTTTTTTTCTTTTTTTTTTTCATGTGTAGCTAATCGACCTGCACATTTTGAGTGGTGAAAAGGTCAAGGTCAATGATGACCTTCAAGGTCAAAGGTAAAAAAAACAAAATCCAAGCACCCACAGCCGAGCGTTGGCATCCGCTCGACGGTGCTCTTGTGTTGCTTTCATGTAGACCTAGCTGTGAATTCCTTTTTTTTACCAGTTGGATAAATGTCAAGGTCACTGTTTATAAAAATAAGAGTCTGCACAACTAACTTTTTCATCTTCATAGCCAATAGGACTATGTTACTTTCAACATTTCATAGCCGGATGCAATTTGTTATAGCCGCAAATGTTTATAATTAAAGGACAGTTACATTTATCATAGAAAGTACAACAGTCCTTAATATTTTTAATTGCAATGAGGGGTTTAAGTTGTTAACAAAGTAATAGTGTTCACATTTTAATTTAATATTCTGGCTTATTTATAATAGTTAATTTATTCTGAGAGTTCTGCACTTTTTGTTTTATATAACATTAACATATTAAAGATAGCTTTTCCACAGATCGGCAATTTGTTTTTTATTAAATAAAAAAAACATTTAAAGAAAAAAATGTTACAAGTTAATTTCACCTTATAGGGCTGAGTGAACACAATGTTTTTTTAACACATCTAAAAATGGAAGGTTTGAGCCTATATGGATGCACCATTGCTTTTGTTTATGTTGGGATGATTATAAGCTTTTTTTTTAACAAATTCAAATGTATTGAAGTGAAGATGTTTTCAGCTCACCTGAGCATAATGTGCTCATGGTGAGCTATTGTGATTGTTTTTTTGTCTGTTTAGTGTCATCCTGTGTGCACCATGCTTCATTAACATTTGCCCTATGAACAATTTTCTTGAAACTTGTTCATAGCATTGGTCTTCATGATATCTTGGCTAAGTTCAAAATTGGGTCACAAAGCCTATGTCAGGAGGTCAAATGAAAGAAAAAGTTTGTTTACATTCTAAAGGCCTCATATTTTAATGAAACTTATTCAGCACATTTGGGTCGTGTGGTTTCTTGGTCACATGGCCGCCATAAGGCAAGGAAGTTGTGCTGATGTGTCTATAGTAAAACCATTTTAATTCTATAGAAGTCACATTTTTATGTTCCCCAGTCTATACTGGGGGACATATTGTTTTTGCCCTGTTTGTTTGTTTGTTTGCACAAACTTTAACATTTTGGCCATAACTTTTGCAATATTGAAGATAGCAACTTGATATTTGGCATGCATGTGTATCTCATGGAGCTTCACATTTTGAGTGGTGAAAGGTTAGGTCAAGGTCATATTCAAGTTCAAAGGTCAAATACATGGGTCAGAACAGTATAGTTCCTTGGGGTCTCAGGTAAGGGCCTTTGGCGCCTTATGGCCTTTAGTAGTCTTGTTAAAGTTAAAAAATATTACCAATCTGGGAACAAGTTCCTTTAAAAATTGTTTGGCAGAACTCGCCACATGATTGATCAAAAGCATCTTCATAAGTTTTGTCTCTATTTGTTTAAAAAAATATTTAGTTTTGATTTTCCACCATTTACTATTTACATAGAAAGAAGATGCAAAAGACGTAAGTTTGTGTGCAAAATGATGCCCAGGTCCCATGTCTGAATTCTAAACCTCAACATCCAATATCTATGTGCTAGTGTCTCTCGAAATTTGCAATATGATTATATCGTTGTCGACCATGCATGCATATTGTTTTGTTCATAAACCTTAGTTAATGTATTCAATATTTTGTGTATATTTTGTTGTTTATTTGTTAATTTTAACAAAACTGCAAAGTAATCAAGAAAACGAACCTGTTGAACACAGAAAAATATGCTTTCTGTTATCTATCCATTGTACCCTTTTTGTCAGAAACTAAATTATCGTGTTGCGGATCTGCTGCAAATGCTGGTGATGAACAGTACTATGACTACCAGAATTGATGAGGTTGAAAATCCTGCACCGCTTCTCCATTAAAATAATCATCTTACCCTTATATGCTGCCTCATTATATATGTAACAGACTCATGTCATCTAACACTAAAACTTGCAAATAACATATATTGGTATTTGCTTAGTTTTTATGCGCTCAGGGAGCGGGAGGCATTAAGCATTGTTACGTCCGTCTGTATGTACGTCCCAAAGATTGTGTTTTGATCTTATCTTTAAATACTTGGTTGATCTCGCTCAAACCATTGTGGTTTCATGACCCAATGTGTAGATGTTCGTAAAGAAAAGAATTTTGGCTTCACAGAAGTTGTCCCTTGTGATGGTGATGGTTGCTCTAATGGCATGCACATATACCCTAGCCCTTTGAGCGCTGGAACCGGATTTTGAAGGCCTTTGCAAACAGTTTGGATCCAGATGAGACGCCACAGAACGTGGCGTCTCATCAGGATCCAAACTGTTTGCTATTCTGATAGTATTCTTTGAAAAAAAGTGAAGAAAATGCTAATTTTAGAAATTCAGCAGACGACATTTAGCAGACTACAAATATCCCAGCATGCAAAGGGCTCACTTTTACCCTAGAGTAGGATCAAATTGTCTTTGTAAAAGGGCATATTCATGGTATTTACACTTTCCGCCTTGACTTTTTTTTGTTTAGAAGAGATTTCCTTTAAACAAAAAATCCATGAGAGCGGAAAGTTTTGTCCCTTATTTTCCTGTGCGGACTGTAGAAGCTAATCTGGAACGATACTTTAAGCACATGGAATAAGCTTTTCCCAGATTGCAGCCGTATCATATATATTTATAATGCCCCCAGCAATGGAATGTATTAAAACAGACATTTGATAATCATGTGATACATCCGTTCTAAAATATAGTCTTTGTTTAAAAGATAAAGTTCCGCTTTAGACATTGATATTCCCCTTTAACAATAAGTTATGATATTAAAATACATGTTTGTCAGTAGTACATAAGAAAGAAAACATGTCTTTCTCACACCTTGACCATGTAGCATACTTTTTGGCATGTAAATTATATAATAATGCATGTTTGTAAATCATACATTAATAAAACCCTTTCTTTCTTACACCTTGACCCTATAACCTGCTTTTTTTTATGCATCAGGTAGGGTGGCATAAAGCAGGCATATAGCAGTTGAACTGTCAGTCTGTCTGTCTGTCTGTCTGTGCGTCCGTCGGAAAACTTTAACGTTGGCCTTAACTTTTGCAATATTGAAGATAGCAACTTGATATTTGCCATGCATGTGTATCTCATAGAGCTGCACATTTTGAGTGGTGAAAGGGCCAGGTCATCCTTCAAGGTCAAAGGTAAAAAAATACAATACAGGGGAAGTAATAAGCCATAAAAGGGAGATAATTTCTAAACCTGCCAAATGATATATAGATATTTTATTTCAAAGCGGCGCAGTAAGGGGCATTGTGTTTCTGACGAACACATCTCTTGTTTGGATGTAAATTATATGATGCATGAACTTTCCGTACTTTGAAGTAGTGGGGCCAAAGGAAGGCTTTTGCAATATTCACTTCTTTTTGCACCAGAGCTATATACCAAACACTTTACACCATTATTAGAAGTGTATGTAATGGCATCTGCATACCAGCTTTTTTTTATGAAAATATTTGATACAAGAAAGTTAAATATTGTTGGTTATTTCTTCAGTGACTTATAGATATGTTTAGAAATGAGATGAACTGTAGATTCTTTTAATTTTGTTGACATGAAATTTTGTGGAATCGTAAAATCTGGCAAATTAGTTGGATCTTAAAGTCTTGGATTTTTTTTTAATGTCTGATATAAGACTTAGTTCATAAATGTAAATTGCTCATTTGATTTTGTGGTTGTCCGTACATTTTGCCATTGCTGTATTAGTGCTATTTGTTTAGTGGGAATGATAAGTGATGCAAAAGTTTACATGTTGTTATGTAATAGCAGTATATTTGCCCAAACTGACTAACATTTCTCTATGTGTGTTAGTATTGTTAGTATTGCACATTTTAAAAAGAGTTAAACAACTTTCTTTAGTTTCATGGTGAACTTCACCCCGTGGTTTTACACTGGGAAACATGTTTCTGGCTCCTGACTCTCACTGTGAATTTCACCCCTTTCAGGGCCAACCGCTACATGAATTCTCTTACCATGGTAATGTAAGGTACCTAGGAATCTTTGCTATTATCTGACCCACTACTTGAATGTTTTCTCCAGGATGAGGCCTGGAAGACATATTTTGATGAACCTGCTCAAGAGATTGTGGACGAGTTTGCAATGCGCTATGGGATAGAGTCCATCTACCAGGCCATGACGTAAGTGGTGTCATTAAGTTGCTATTTTCACACAAATATTTAATAATGTATATGTGCCGCGCTCTATGAAAAGGGGGTTTAATGCATGTGCATAAAATATTGCTTATCAGGGACGACACTTTCCACTTTTATTGTATTTTTCGTTTAAAGGCAGCTTCTTCTTGACGAAAATCGATTTGAGCCGGAAAGTGTCGTCCCTGATGAGCCTGTGTGTACTGCACAGGCTAATCTGGAATCACTTTATGCACATGCATTAAACCCCATTTTCACAGAGCAAGGCTCATATATACTATTCTGTTATCAGTGTAAACAATATTTATAATTTTCATCTTAGCATTTGAGGCTTGTAAAAAAAATAATAATGCAAACTAAGCATGTTTGTCTGACCAATGGTCTGTGAATGTTGGTCCTTTAAGCTTATTTCTGCCTTTTGAATACTGATCCAATAAAACTTAATGTAGAATCTGCTTGAAAATGATGAGTGTTGGTAAACCCTTTTGAGTTGAGATGATATTTTGCTCATCCAGAACAAGTTTTCTTCAAATGACACTCCAGTGTTTGTTGAAACAAGTCCATTGACTCTTAAAGCATATCCAGTGAAAGTTGAAGCATACGGTGTGATAGTTAAAGTGTAACTTGTGATAACTGAAGCTTGAAAAAACGCATTAATTTTACACAGAGAAAAAAAATTATATTCAAGTGTGCAGATATTTAGAACATGTTAACCTTCTGTATTGCAGTCACTTCTCGTGCCTGTCCACCAAGTACATGTGCCCGGGGGTGCCCGCTGTGATGAGTACTCTGCTGGCCAACATCAATGCCTTCTATGCACACACCACGGCCACCACTGCTGCTGTATCAGCCAGTGACAGATTTGCTGCCTCAAACTTTGGTGTAAGGCGCTCTTCATGCAATGTTTCTGCTATAATAGTATACTGTCTTACAGCATTTTGAGTCTCTGTTTATTTCGTATTTATATAGGTTCCATAATAACATTTGTGAATCAGTTGTTTTTCAAAAATTACCATTACCAACGTGAGAGTTGGAATGATGGATTGTGTACTGCATAATTATCGCATATAACGTAATCCTTGTTATTTATTCCAGAAAGAGAAGTTTGTCAAACTGCTGGATCAGCTTCACAATTCCCTGAGGATCGACCTCTCAGTTTACAGGGTAAGTTTCCACCAGGTGTCTTGTTTAAATAGAAAATGATTGAACACAGTGCCCATCACTTCTTATTCAGTGACATCATTTAGTACTGGTATGTCAACTTCATTTGTAAACAGAATCTGACAGCATTGATATCAACCAGACATAACGCTGTCTGATATATTTTTATGCCCTCTTCTTCGAAGAAGAAGGGGTATATTGTTTTTGGCCTGTCTGTCTGTCATTGTATGTGTGTCTGTCTGTCCCAAAACTTTAACCTTGGTCATAACTTTTGCAATATTGAAGATAGCAACTTGATATTTGGCATGCATGTGTTTCTCATGGAGCTGCACATTTTGAGTGGTGAAAAGTCAAGGTCAAGGTCATCCTTCAAGGTCAAAGGTCAAATATATGGGGGGCATAGTGTTTCTTAAACACATCACTTGTTTTTATGCTCCCCATATATATATATATGGGGAGCATATAGTTGCCAGTTTGAACTTCCGTTATTCCTTCCGTCACACTTTTGTTACAGTTTCTCATAGCGCCTTCAATATTTTAC
>VMBQ01002087.1:39807-63211 GCA_007657795.1 Dreissena rostriformis | reverse complement strand
CGTACGTGCGTTAGACTTTTTCTTGTTTACGCGATAAACTCCACAGTTTTCATCCGATTCTTTTCAAACTTGTTCAGTGTCTTTATATTAATGAGGACTCGAACCCTATTGAAAATGGGTTACATTAGACCGTCCGTCCGTGCGTGCGTCGGTGCGTGCGTAAGACTTTTTCTTGTTTACGCGATAAACTCCACAGTTTTCATCTGATTCTTTTCAAACTTGTTCAGTGTCTTTATATTAATGAGGACTCGCACCCTATTGAAAATGGGTAACATCAGAGTAAAAAGTCCAGAATTATCTCCCCTTGAATTTGTATTGGTCCGAGGCGTTTAAGTAGGTTGTTTAATTGGTTGCAATTATTAATTTAAAATTAAATAAAATATAAGCCATCTGATAATTCATTTGGCAAGGATGAAAGGATTTGTGTTTTCAGTATTCCCTTGCATGTTGACTTTCCATTCCATTGACATTCCAGCCAGTAGAGCGATTCAGGCCCTCATGGGCCTCTTGTTTACGATTTTGTTCTTGCGTTGTTGACAAAAACAGATTCTCCAATTTTTTGGAAATCCTAAAAATGATCTTAAAATAGCAATAGTACATAGCTGAAGTTAATACGATCGGTGTTATACTATGGATTTTGATCTGGTAATAGGATAAAAATAGCTTTGCACTTAATGGCCCTACTGTGGATGATTGCAGAACAATTTCCCAGCCTCAGACCCCACCCGGCTCCAGGACCTGAAGTCCACAGTAGACCTGCTCACCAGTATCACCTTCTTCAGAATGAAGGTATCTCCTCTACCTGTGTTATAATTGCCACCATATGCACTCCATGCTTGTTCATTATTTATTTTTCCCTTTTGGTTTAACCGGATGGGACTATATGTTTACACCTGGTCTGTCTTTTTTGTAATCTTAATGCTTCTGCTAGGTTGATAAAACTTTGTTTGTGGATAGAGGGCCCTATGGATAAATGCAGTTTGTTTTATGTCGGACAAAAATAGTGGCTGCTATGGTAACAGAAATAGTTGAAAACTTTAATCTAGATCCTTATTTTACTAAAAATGTATTTGGATAGAAGGCCGTTTGGGGAGTATGCATGTTATTTCAGTTTTATCAATCTGTCTTTCCATCTGATAAAACAAAAAGTACTAAAGCAAGGTTTAAGAAACTAACCATTTTCATAGAGCGCCATAGATATGTGGATAGAGGGCCATATGTTAAACATGCATGTAATTTCAGTATTTTTCATCAAAATTGTGAGTTATATGGTTACAGAAATAATTATTGCCCGCCAAAGGCGGAGGGATATTGTTTTGACGTTGTCCGTCATTCCAACCGTCTGTCCGTCCGGCAATTTTGTGTCCGGAGCCATATATTGGAAGTGCTTTGGCGGATTTCATTGAAACTTGGTATGAGTATTATATTGATAAGAGGGTGATGCACGCCAAATGGCATTGTACACCATCTGTAAATAACAGAGTTATGGCCCTTTATATATATTCTGTGTCAATGCAGCATGTAGGGGTATACATGTACATCACGTCTGTGACAAAGCTCTAGTTTGGCGGGGGATATTAATTCAACAAATTTGCTTGTTGAAACTTAAATCTGCATCCTGCCATAACTAAAAACTACTTAACCTAGGTAAATGAAACTTTTGGATATTCTGTTCTTACTCTCTTCATAAACCTGGTAGGGGCCTGCTGTTTTGTCTACAATAAAGCTCTTGTTTAAAATACAATGACCTTCCACCTCTTTCATTTCCCTTCATGATATCACATGTCAGCTAGATAATCTGTTCTAAAAATTTTTTTTTTTTGCTCAGCTAATTTAACAACTCTAATAGGCATTTGACATGTAATGAGTACATTGCTTCAGACTTGTAGATCAGCATGAATACTAGACATCGCATACAATAGTTTATAGGTATCCATCTCAGCACACTTAAAAAAACTCGGTTCCATCCCCAGCATGTGCACTTCACGATTATTTCAGGTACAAGACTTGACGAGTCCACCCCGCGCCAGTGCAGTCGTTAAGGACTGTGTGATCGCGTGCATGAAATCTACCTACCAGTTCCTCTTTGACAACTGCTGTGACCTGTACCGGCGCGAGTTCCAGGTTGAAAACAATGCCGAGAACGAGAACCCGGAGCAAGAGGGCCCGAGTGCTAAGAACCTTGGGTTCTGGCACAAGCTGATAGCTCTGATAGTGTCCGTGATTGAGGAGGACCGGAACAGCTACACGCCGGTGCTCAACCAGTTCCCACAGGACCTGAATGTGGGCCAGGTCAGCGCCGCCATCATGTGGGACCAGTTTGCTCAGGACCTCAATTATGCCTTGCAAGGTGCGGTCTTGTGTGGTACACTTATATTAGCTCACTTTGGTTATAAAGTTTTATATGGTTATTAAGTTTTATATTGTAAATGTTAGTCTTGTGGTGGGGGTTTCTCCCCACCTGACCATATGGTTACAAACATTTGTGGATGCAATTTTAATGTAAAGCATTCAGCCAATGAAAATCAGAGTTGGTTGGTAACAAGCTTTCTCATTGGAGATGATTTATAGACATCCTTTTAGATTTAACATTGTTAGAGTCATTGTGCAAGATTAGGCAAACGGTTTTAACAAAGGTAAATATACAATTTTGGAGGACTGTTAATTATTTAATGAAGTTATTTTAATCTGCTTGGCACACTCTTAAGATAAGCCTTTCTCTTTTCTGACCTAATTGCAACATATTTCAAATAAACATATGAAAGTGTTGGGGAAAAATTAAAACATTTATTAGCTGTCTATTTGGCAAGTTGTAATTGTTTCTCAATGTCATAATTGTATCTTTTTTCCATGGAGTAAAAAAGAAGAAAACATGAAATGCCTCCACACTTGTTTGTAATACACTGTAATTTTGTATAATCAAACCATATTCTTGTTAAAATTGAATGCGTTATTTTCTTTACAGAACATGAGAAGAGCAAGACCTGCAAGAGTACTGACTACATGAATCTGCACTTCAAGGTCAAGTGGCTATACAGCAAATACATAGCGGAGATTCCACAGTACAAGAACAATGTGCCAGAGTACCCTGCGTAAGGACTTGCTTCATTTCATTGGTGTTTCATTTCAGAACAGCAGAGGCCCACCTGGCTTTACAGTTGTAGTCTATTTGTTCAAATAATTATGCCCCCTTTTAAAAAAAAGGGGGTATATTGTTTTTGGCCTGTCTGTCTGTGTGTCTGTCTGTGTGTCTGTCTGTGTGTCTGTCTGTCTGTCTGTCTGTCTGTCTGTCTGTCTGTCTGTCTGTCCAAAACTTTAACCAAACTTAAAGTTTTGTCATACCTTTTGCAATATTGAACATAGCAACTACATATTTGGCATGCATGTGCATCTCATGGAGCTGCACATTTTGAGTGGTGAAAGGTCAAGGTCATCCTTCAAGGTCAAAGGTAAAAAAAACAAAAAAAAAAATCAAAAAAAATCAAAGCGGCGCAATAGGGGGCATTGTGTTTCTGACAAACACATCTCTTGTTTTGATATTAAATTTGTATTTATATATACTTTTTATAATGAAATGAAATATATGGAATTAGATATTGCTGTATGCAATTGAGGACAATGATAGATCAATTATTATCATTATTATTATTATTATTAGGATATTTGGCATTCTTAGCTTGAAGTTGGAAACAAGGCATTTAAGTATGTTGGAGACATTTGACATAGTATACATAGTAATACCAAAATGCCCTATTTGAGGCATTTGACATTTCACTGATACACTGCTATACATTCCAGTCTGTTTGAGCCATTTGTGATGCAATGGCTGAACGAGAATGATGACATCTCTCTGGAGTTCCAACATGGAGCCTACCAGCGAGACAAACGAGATGGGGTAAGTTGAGTGTAAGCAAGGCTAGAGAGGTGCTGGCTTACTACATATGAGCCCCATCATGCAAAATGGGCCTTAGGACATATCTGAACAGTGTAGCTCTAGATTTGCCTCTTTTTATGCCCCCGGTAGGGTGGCATATAGCAGTTGAACTGTCAGTCCGTCCGTCAGTTCGAAAACTTTAACGTTGGCCATAACTTTTGCAATATTGAAGATAGCAACTTGATATTTGGCATGCATGTGTATCTCATGGAGTTGCACATTTTGAAAACAAAATCCAAGGGAAGTAATAAGCTTTAAAGGGAGATAATTTCTATACCTGCCAAAGCCGCGCAGTAGGGGACATTGTATTTCTGACAAACACATCTCTTGTTCCTTATACACTCTGATGAGGTGTCATAATGTCTGCTTATGAGAATAGAAAACCTTGCGTGATTTTATAGCAGACAAGGTAGCTCCAGACAAGACGGCGCAAATGCACTTGTTTGTCTGGAGCTGCACTGGCTGCATAAGGCATAACACCTATTTTTGCACAACATAACTTGTATTATATATAATGTGTCATCCCTAATCTGCACTTGTTGATCCATTATGGTATTTTCTGCCTGTAGTTTCCGTAAGTATCCATCAAAAGAAAAAATTGCATGTAATCCCTCTATTTTTGGACCAACTTTGAACTAGTATTTATTGATACCAAACTAGGGTCATGGTTTGGACACACTGTGTGGAGTGTTATTAGCAGAGATCACTAGTTTGCAGTAGGAACAGTGTATTTAACCTCTGTTCAGTCGGCTAAAAGAAAAGATGTCAGATTACAGGTAATAAAAGAGGTTTTATAGTTTAGTTATACACTGAGCAAAAGACCTCCTTGGAGAGGCAAGAAAATTGTTTAAATAGGTCTTTAAGAGCTTTTGTACATGAATGTGAGGTAGTGTGTTGAGCTGGGGTTTTTTTTGCTTACAGTTTCAGAAGAGCTCTGAGCACGCCCTGTTCTCCACCAGTGTTGTGGACGTGTTCACGCAGCTCAACCAGTGCTTCGACGTCATACGCAAACTGGAGTGTCCTGATCCGCAGATGCTGAAACGGTGCATGGAACGATTTGCTAATGTGAGTTTGCAAATATGTGCCACGATCTGTGAAAACAGCTCTTAATGAATTTGCGTAAATTGTCGTCCCAGATCAGCCTGTGCAGTCCACACAGGGTAATCAGGGATAACACTTTCTGTCTTAACTAGATTTTTGTTGAGAAGAGACTTCCTATAAACAAAAAACTCTTAAAGCAGAATGTGTCGTCCCTGATTAGCCTGTCTGGACTGCACAGGCTAATGTGGGATGACATTTTACGTACCTGCATTTAGCCCAGTTTTCACAGAATGAGGCTTAAATGTACATAGACTTCAGTCACAATTTTACTGGAAATTCATGATATAAGTAAAGAAGACTTCTTTTGTTTTCATGTACAAAGTTTACGAAGTTAATTGAACATTGCTTGATTACTGGCCCCATGACTTAGAACATTCTTAAGCCCAGTCTGAATCTGAAGCATTCAGCCAATTTAAATCAATACATTTGTACTGATATGAAACAAGCATTCTGATTGGTCAATATTTTATGTTGCGAATATTTAAGACATTGAGAAATTTCATTGTTTGATAAGGAAATGCTTGTGCCTAAGGTTGTCCAGGTAAGATATATTTAACACTTCTTAGCATAAATGTAAACAGTTACAGAGTTGGAGAGGCAGTTGTGTATATGATGGCCTGGTTTAAGGCTTGCAATCAAGTAATCGTGACTCCCATCCCTACTCACCTTGAAAAGTTCTTTCTGGAAAAGACTCAAAATACTAGAACAAACCATGAAACAGACCGAGTTATTTCTCCATAAGCCAGTTTTTAAGTGAGTGGAGAAAATTCTTCTTTAAATGTTATATCTAAGGTTTAAAGACCCTTGTCCACATTGAACATGTGTCTGTTTCAGACTGTGAACAAAGTATTGCTGGCCTATGCAGACATCGTACGCAAGGACTTCAAGGAATACACCGGTCAACAAAAAGTGGTATGTATCAGCGCTGAAATAAACACATTCATAATTGCGTTTGATAAGCTTATCATCCAATTCATGATGCTTGCTGTTGATATCAATATTCTTTACTTATCATGGAATTATTGTAAGGAAGCCTTTCCTTATTTTTAGCATAAATATTACAAATGAGATAAATTGTTGTTTCAAAAACTTGTATCATTTAAGTGTTGTTATTAGTCATGTTGGTGACAAAGCTCAAGTTTTCTATGTATTGCTCATCAGAATTAAACATTGGTTGTCCTTGTTTTTGCAAAGGCCTGTATCCTGATGAACAACATCCAGCAACTGCGAGTGCAGTTAGAGAAGGTGTTTGAGTCAATGGGAGGCGAGAAACTCGACTCTGACGCCGCCAACATCCTAAAGGAGCTACAGCAGAAACTCAATGGTGTACTCGACGAACTCAGTACCATCTTCGCCAAGTCACTAGAGCCACAGATACAGCAGAGCATGCAGGTAGGTCACGTTGGAGTGTGTGTGTGTCACAATGAACACAGTGTGTGTCATGTTATACAGTGTGTGTGTCACATTTGACAGTTTATGTGTCATACTGTACAGTGTGTTCTATCTCACGTTGTACAGTGGGTGTTTGTCACATTCTATGGTGAGTGTAGTTCATGTACCATGTGTGGTGTTTTTAACTGACTGGATTTTCAGGAGCTTAGCTTTTTACTATTCCTGAAAATCTGATCTGTAGAGCACATTCCATATAACATTCATATTAATAGGGTTGGTAAATAACCTACCATCACAGTGTGGTTTTGGGCCCTGTTTCTACTTAGTTTGGTATGCATTTTACACGTCGGCATACAAGTTAATGTCATTGTAGGTTCTTCACTGCATTTATGTATGTATAAAGGAATAAACAGCTTCTATGTATTCATAATATATATATACCTAGGAACTTTTTATTTACATCTAAGAATTGCACAAATAGCATTGTGAAACATGGCCCATGGTCTCTGCTGTGCCGAAAGGCTCAAGTTTAAAGTTAATTTGTGGTAGCAAAGTGTTGGTCCATAGTAATCAAGTTATTGCTAGTACATTACCCTCCCTGCTGTTCCAGGAGCTGGGCTCACTTCTGTGCAAGGTGAAGGGCACAGGTCAGGTGTCACTCAACCAGCCGTCCCAGCGTACCACCATACAGCAGGAGAGTGACATGGTGCTCAGACCCCTCATGGACCTCCTGGATGGAAGGTGAGTTCATCTCCTTTTCTTTAGGGAAAGCGTTATTTAATCTGATCAATAACTAATGTACAAAAGTTCACATAAATGTGCTGCGCTCTGTGAAAAAGGGGTTTAATGCATGTGCGTTAAGTGTTGTCCCAAAATTAGCCTGTGCAGTCTGCAGAGGCTAATCAGGGGCAACACTTTTTCGCCTAAACAGGATTTTCAAAAAGAAGAGACTGCATTTAAACAAAAAATACTATAAAAGCGGAAAGTGTTGTTCCTGATTAGCCTGTGTGGACTGCACAGGCTTATCTGGGACGACACTTTATGCACATCCTTTAAACCCCCTTTTCACAGAGTGAGGCTCAAATGTTTGTTTGCAAATCTTATTTTCTCTGTCTACAAAATGTTAAAATACTTAACTGTCTTATGGTTATTTACACGTTTAAAGTATTTGATTTAGCCTCTTCCATGATTATTTGGAAAACGCATATTATGTTTAACCTTTGCACTTGTGTATTTGTTTTGGGGAAAGCGTAGTGTAATGTTATTCACCGTCTCATAACTAAGATGTCATATTCCAAAAATAAATAAGTTCAAATAATCATAATATCAAGATAATGTGTAGCATGAAAAACTTAAAAATTCAAAGTCACAGTGGACACTTTAAGTTTTTGAATAGCATAAACAAAATGACAATAGATATTTGTGTCTGGCCCACTTATTTATTATAGTAGCCTTTTATTCTGTTATAAATGTATGCAACAGTCATCATAGCAAGACTATATGCCACATACATCAACTATATTTAACATGGTAGCCATATGAGAAATAAATTTGAAGATGTGTGGGCAGATGAGTTAAATATTCATTCAAGAGGTTTGAACTTTTGCAATTTAACATTGATTATTAGTATCTGTTAAAATTGAAATGCAATTATTTTGGCGGGTCTGGAAACTGTGTTAGCAACTTTCATGATCTGCATGTTCTTTGAGAATTTCTTGAGTGCTTACTATGTTGGTGATTGAAGATTTTGCCTGCATGCTCATGTTAACTAACTTCTAGATGAAGCTGCCTAATATGTGTCGCGTTCTGAGAAAACTGGGCATAATGCTTGTGCGAAAATTGTCATCCCATATTAGCCTGTGCAGTCCGCACAGGCTAATCAGGGATGATAATTTCCGCTTTTATGACATTTTTCATTTAAATGAAGTCTCTTCTTAGCAAAAATCCAGTTTAGGCGGAAAGTGTCGTCATGGATTAGCCTGTGCAGACTGCACAGGCTAATCTGGGACGACACTTTACGCACAAGCATTATGCCCAGTTTTCTCAGAATACGACTCATATGTGTTCATACTAACTCTTACTTACAGCCTGTCCATGTTTGCTCAAGTGTGTGAGAAAACTGTGCTGAAGCGCTTGCTCAAGGTAGGCCTGCTTATCTGGTGCTTACTTACAAAATTGTTATTGATTCTAGTATGTAATGGTTTTTATGTCCCCTTTTTTAAAACAAAAAGGGGGTATATTGTTTTTGGCCTGTCTGTCTGTCTGTCATTGTGTGTGTCTGTCCCAAAACTTTAACCTGGGTTAAAGTTTGGTCATAACTTTTGCAATATTGATTATAGCAACTTGATATTTGGCATGCATGTGTATCTCATGGAGCTGCACATTTTGAGTGGTGAAAGGTCAAGGTCATCCTTCAAGGTCAAGGAGGCATTGTGTTTCTGTCAAACACATCTCTTAATGAGACTTATAATATGGATGTGGGTTTGTATTAATTTGTCTTTCATTATAATGTAAGATAAACAGTTTATAATAAAATTGAACTGGTGGCATAGACCTTTCATTAGTATACTGGTTATGATGCTGAAATGAACCCTGTATTTGTGTTATGCTGATGACATGGCTGCTGAACCTTGTATGATTGAAACACTNTGGAAATTGAATAAGAACAACACTGATGACATGAACATTGAATGAGGTTAACACTGATGACATGGAAATGGAATGAATTTAACACTGATGACTTGGACATTGAATAAGTATAACACTGATGACTTGGACATTGAATTAGTATAACGCTGATGACTCGGACATTGAATAAGTATAACACTGATGACTTGGACATTGAATTAGTATAACGCTGATGACTTGGACATTGAATAAGTATAACACTGATGACTTGGACATTGAATAAGTATAACACTTATGACATGGACATTGAATAAGTATAACACTTATGACATGGACATTGAATAAGTATAACACTTATGACATGGACATTGACTTAGTATAACACTGATTACTTGGACATTGAATAAGTATAACACTGATGACTTGGACATTGAATAAGTATAACACTGATGACTTGGACATTGAATAAGTATAACACTGATGACATGGANTTTTTTTTTTTTTTTTTTTTTTTTTTTTTTTTTTTTTTTTTTTTTTTTTTTTTTTTTTTTTTTTTTTTTTTTTTTTTTTTTTTTTTTTTTTTTTTTTTTTTTTTTTTTTTTTTTTTTTTTTTTTTTTTTTTTTTTTTTTTTTTTTTTTTTTTTTTTTTTTTTTTTTTTTTTTTTTTTTTTTTTTTTTTTTTTTTTTTTTTTTTTTTTTTTTTTTTTTTTTTTTTTTTTTTTTTTTTTTTTTTTTTTTTTTTTTTTTTTTTTTTTTTTTTTTTTTTTTTTTTTTTTTTTTTTTTTTTTTTTTTTTTTTTTTTTTTTTTTTTTTTTTTTTTTTTTTTTTTTTTTTTTTTTTTTTTTTTTTTTTTTTTTTTTTTTTTTTTTTTTTTTTTTTTTTTTTTTTTTTTTTTTTTTTTTTTTTTTTTTTTTTTTTTTTTTTTTTTTTTTTTTTTTTTTTTTTTTTTTTTTTTTTTTTTTTTTTTTTTTTTTTTTTTTTTTTTTTTTTTTTTTTTTTTTTTTTTTTTTTTTTTTTTTTTTTTTTTTTTTTTTTTTTTTTTTTTTTTTTTTTTTTTTTTTTTTTTTTTTTTTTTTTTTTTTTTTTTTTTTTTTTTTTTTTTTTTTTTTTTTTTTTTTTTTTTTTTTTTTTTTTTTTTTTTTTTTTTTTTTTTTTTTTTTTTTTTTTTTTTTTTTTTTTTTTTTTTTTTTTTTTTTTTTTTTTTTTTTTTTTTTTTTTTTTTTTTTTTTTTTTTTTTTTTTTTTTTTTTTTTTTTTTTTTTTTTTTTTTTTTTTTTTTTTTTTTTTTTTTTTTTTTTTTTTTTTTTTTTTTTTTTTTTTTTTTTTTTTTTTTTTTTTTTTTTTTTTTTTTTTTTTTTTTTTTTTTTTTTTTTTTTTTTTTTTTTTTTTTTTTTTTTTTTTTTTTTTTTTTTTTTTTTTTTTTTTTTTTTTTTTTTTTTTTTTTTTTTTTTTTTTTTTTTTTTTTTTTTTTTTTTTTTTTTTTTTTTTTTTTTTTTTTTTTTTTTTTTTTTTTTTTTTTTTTTTTTTTTTTTTTTTTTTTTTTTTTTTTTTTTTTTTTTTTTTTTTTTTTTTTTTTTTTTTTTTTTTTTTTTTTTTTTTTTTTTTTTTTTTTTTTTTTTTTTTTTTTTTTTTTTTTTTTTTTTTTTTTTTTTTTTTTTTTTTTTTTTTTTTTTTTTTTTTTTTTTTTTTTTTTTTTTTTTTTTTTTTTTTTTTTTTTTTTTTTTTTTTTTTTTTTTTTTTTTTTTTTTTTTTTTTTTTTTTTTTTTTTTTTTTTTTTTTTTTTTTTTTTTTTTTTTTTTTTTTTTTTTTTTTTTTTTTTTTTTTTTTTTTTTTTTTTTTTTTTTTTTTTTTTTTTTTTTTTTTTTTTTTTTTTTTTTTTTTTTTTTTTTTTTTTTTTTTTTTTTTTTTTTTTTTTTTTTTTTTTTTTTTTTTTTTTTTTTTTTTTTTTTTTTTTTTTTTTATGTATTTAATTATCTATTTTTATTTTTATTTTTTTATTTATTTATACATTCATTCATTCATTTATTCATTCATTCATTCATTCATTCATTCATTTAATTATTTATTTATTTATTCATTCATTCATTATTTATTTATTTATTTATTTATTTATTTATTTATTCATTTATTCATCTTTTCATTCATTTGTGTATTTATTTAGCTATTTATTTATTTATTGATTTATTCATTTATTCATATATTCATTTATTTATTCATTCATTTATTCATTCATTCATTCATTCATTCATTCATTCATTTATTTATTTATTTATTTATTTATTTATATATTTATTTATTTTTTTAACATGTGATCTTCTTGGGGATAGCCAGGTTTGATTTAAGGGCATTATTTGAACAAACCAGGTGCAGAGCCATTGCATGATGCTAAAGACAAGTATATAGGCTATCGTGCATCTGTATAATTTTGGAGAAGGTTTTGAATTTTTGTAGTTTAATATATGCAGAAAAAAGTTATATCCCCAGGAGAAAAGACCACAGGGGTATGAATTAAACAAACTTTATAGGGGACCACTTTCGATGTTTCATGTCCAATTGCAAACTTCTGCGCCTTGCGGTTTCAGATGAGGTGTATTGAGGTTTACTATATATGTATAAAGATTTATTATACAGTTTAGTGCTTTACAACGAATGATGTCCACATCATCTTTGACATTGTGTAAACTATGGTTAAATGATAATTCATAAGAGCAACCCAATGTTATTAAAAATAATTTATTGATAATTTTCTTAAACAAAAAAATCAGTTAATTGAACAAAATGTATAAAATAACCTTACCAGTGATTCGTTGAAGCCGAGATAAATCCTCTCGTTTCGTATCAACCTGTGGTTCGAAAGTCCTTGTAGTGTACTCAAGATGCGCTTGCCTTCCCACAAGGGTTTGAACCTGAGACTGGAGTGTGTGAAAGTTGCGCTGCGTAGACTTAACTTCCTCTTGAATGACCGCTATTAGCGCTCTCGTTTTGTCTTCAGTCAGCCGAGATATATCCGTTCGTGTCGTATCGACCTTTGCTTCGATACTCCTTGTCTTGGACTGAAGCTCCGCTTGGGTTCCCTTGAGGGTTTGAACCTGCGACTGGAGTGTGTGAAAGGTGCGCTGCGTAGACTTAACTTCCTGTTCCATGACCGCTAGCAGCGCTCTCGTGTTTTCTGTAGTCCCTTTCATCGCTTCTTGCGTATTTTCCAGAGTTTCAACCCTTGTAAAGAATGCACTTGTGTTATAAACCGTAACAAACACCTCATTTTCCAGATTTGATATCTGAACTCGCGTTTCATTTAAACGAGTATCCATATCATCTGCCCTGGTCATTATTGCACCTTGAAACCTTTCGATATCATCCGTCCGCGATAGGAGTTTCTCTTGATTCTTGTGGAGAGATTCAAATCGTGTCATCGTTACCGCCTTTTCCTGCTCCAGACCTCGTCTCAACAGATGCGCCCGTCGCCCTACTTCCGCCGCTGTGACTTCTTTTACGTGAGTCTCTATATTAGCGAATCTCAAATCTACAGCGGCCAACTTTGCACTGCAATCAGCCACCTCATTGAGCCTCTTTTCAAAGGAGGCCAACTGCTGATTTGTCGCAGTCACCATAGACATGAGATCCTGAACCTGTGTTGCAATTGAATTATCTTTTGTCCTCAAATCGAACGCGATATCGTCCAGTCGTTCAGAGAGCACCTTTCTCCATGATGTTAATTCACACTGTCCAGAATTTGATAGCAAAACAAACGATCCAATAAAATATAAAAGAAGAGACATGTTTCTTTTCCTGTACTCTTATTTTAAACGCTCTTAAATTCTGACTCTCATGTATGTTTCTCTAGCGTAAACTGCCTTGCATTGAATTAAAATGTTTCTGATTATAAAACGGAAGCCTCTTGTGAAATGAAAAAGACGATTTCAAGTACCAATTATTTCTACTGAGTGTAATTCTCAAGTACCAATTAGGTCTACTGAACGAAGTACCTAACTCTTCAGACATTATGTTGTTTTGATGCTTAAGATTATGCATCATTATTGCTCCACAAATACTTGAAGCACTTGAAGATTCAGGATTGGCGTTGAACTTTATCAGATCAAGAAGGAAACTTGGAAAAAAAGTGTTTTACGTACATACGTATATGATTGAGAACAATTATTTTTATGTTTAAAGTTGGCCTTTATTTTGCAGCAGCAACATCATTTTTTAAATCGACAATTATTATATTTTGAATGTGTCCCTGTGATGATGAACTAAATAATCTAAATTTTACTCATAATTTGTAGGACATGTCTGTATTACATAACTTACGTACATAAAATATTTTAGTCTTTGATATTCTATATTACACATATGATCGCGTCGCTTTGACCTCTAAACATATAAGTAACACATTTCATGAACAAAACAATTATGCTCATCATTCTTCAGCTTTCATCAACGTTTTAACGTCGCAGGCTGAGGAAAGAATGTTTGATGTCAACTGTATTAAAAGTTGTTTTCATCTGAAAGAGTGTTACGCCTTGCACGGTAATTTCGTGCATGCGTTTGTATGAGTTATTTCGTATAATTGATGTGTGTTATAACTTTAATAATTCAGAATTACTAGATGGTTATATGGCGCATTTCCTGAACACAAAGAATAGCAAGGTTTGACATTTATCCAGCGATGCGAATGTGCTTAAAGAGACACTCGCAAGAAATATACTTGGCTACAGCCCATCTACCGGTAATTGCCGCTGATATATACATTCAGATTTCTTTATTTTAAGAACTTGTTGGAGATACAGATGCATCGGGTTTTATAAACACTTATTTTAGTATTTTACTAACGCATGGAACACCCATGCAAACTTATGGAGTCACATCAATTTAAAAATAATAATATGATTTTAAGAAAGAAGTAGTATCGCTGTTGTGTCACAAAAACATGACCAGCAGTTAGAGCTCTAGATAAGATGCGTATCTGCGTATTTACGCATTGAAAAAAAAAACGCTTTCAAAATCGGCCCATCTACGTAACATAACGCAATGCAAATCTCGGTACGTATTTATAATCGATTAAAGTGCGTAACCGGCCAAAATTGAATGGGAAGATAATGGGTTGCTACAAAGATCTTTCAACAAAAGCACTCTGCTATAGAGTTATCCAGATACATTAGAGCACCGGTTTACCTGTGTATGGTAGTTACCAGTGTGGAATGTGAAGGAAGTTTCAGCACACAAAACAGACTGAAAAATAAGTTTCGAAGCCCTCTCAAAGAAGAGAATCTTGACCTGCTGATTGCCATGAACATTTACCAGGTCCCTGTGGGATCATAAGACCCATCTAATGCAGTACTGGTCTGGCTGAAAGATAAAAAGAGGAGAAAGAAAAGATTGTTTCAGGGTTATAAGCCCCGGGCCAAGAAAGTGAAGACAAGTTCAGATGAGTGACTATGAAAAGAACAAGTTCAAGTTATAACGTTTTAGATGTTTTAAGTTAACTTACATAGACCACAGGCAGTGTGACTTTATTTTCAATAGCACAAGCAGTGCTATAACTTAGTTTAATTGTACTACATGAACCAATCAAGACAGAGATACAACTCATGTAAATTGAATATATATCATCATTTAAAATTTATTTTGTTTGCATTAATTAATAACAAATAATAAATATATTTCTAGATAAAACACGTCATGTACTATGTCAGTTTTCTATGGAAAACAAAAATACCCCTCAATATTCCTAAATACTCTTTATGGCTGAAACTAAGGAGTAAAATACCCTTTAACAATAATATCAGGGGGTAAAATACCCTTTAGACTAAATCCTTATCTAGAGCTCTGCCAGCAGTTATTCTGAATTGAATTTGCATTGTGCTCATAACGTACGATGTTCATTGCATGATAATATATTTTGTAAATGTTTATTACAAAACCAGTAAAAACAAAATATGCTGTTTAAAGTGTGTTGTCGAGTAGCGCGTTTCACAATAGATAATTCTTGATGTTAGTTTTGTTTCATTAACGTTTAATTTCCTGTTCAGCAAAACGTTTGTCAATAAAGCATGTAAGCAAGTATACACTACCGTTCGCGGATTATATGGTATCAGTCATTTTATTGAAACAAGCAATACAACAAATGATTCGAAGCAAAATTATAATTCATTAATTGGGTTTCTAAGATAATTAACACGGTTGTATTCAATATGCATATACATAAAACGTAACTCCAAACCCAACATACTCCAGAAAGGAATCAAAGTCTTAAGATGCATGTTACATTAGTTGTTTACCTACCATAAACGCATATTTGACAAACATATGGAAACCGGATATTATTTTTATAGAATATAATGTTGTACACACAGTACACATTTCCTTGTGCATGCTATTATACTTGTTATATTATGTAAGCTATCTGAAAACTGAGATTGTTATTGAACAAACAAAGGGGGCTAATATTCGTATATACCCTCGGTACGCAAGGCGTATTTATTGACAGGGATTATGTTCTCATATATCCTACGTTATGAAGGCATATTTATTGACATGGATCATGTTCGTTTATATCCTACGTAAAGAAGGCATATTTATTGACATGGATCATGTTCGTTTATATCCTACGTAAAGAAGGCATATTTATTGACATGGATCATGTTCGTTTATATCCTACGTAAAGAAGGCATATTTATTGACATGGATCATGTTCGTTTATATCCTACGTAAAGAAGGCATATTTATTGACATGGATCATGTTCGTTTATATCCTACGTAAAGAAGGCATATTTATTGACATGGATCATGTTCGTTTATATCCTACGTAAAGAAGGCATATTTATTGACATGGATCATGTTCGTTTATATCCTACGTAAAGAAGGCATATTTATTGACATGGATCATGTTCGTTTATATCCTACGTAAAGAAGGCATATTTATTGACATGGATCATGTTCGAATATATTTTACGTTTAGGGGGCATAATTATAGACAAGGGGCTTATGATCGTATATATCCTAGGTTCAGAGGGCATATTCATTGACAGGGCTTATGTTCGTATAAATACTACGTTCGGAGGGCATATTTATTGACAAGGGGGCGTATATATATATACGCCCCCTTGTCAATAAATATGCCCTCCGAACGTAGTATTTATACGAACATATATATATCATATGTTCCGAAGGCATATTTATTGACAAGGCTTATGCTCGTATACATCCTGGGTTCGGAAGGCATATTGATAGAAAAAAGGGGCATATGTATCCTATGTTCCGAAGGCCATATTTATTGACAGGGCTTATGTTCGTATATATATTCTACGTTCGGAGGGCATATGTATTGATATGGGGATTATTTTTGTATATATCCTAGGCTCGGAGGGCATATTTATTGAAAGGGCTTATGTTCGTATATATCTTGCGTTCTGATGCCATATTATTGACAGGTTTTATGTTCGTATATATCCTAAGTTCGGAGGGCATATGTATTGACAGGGCTTATGTTCGTATATATCCTACGTTCTGAGTGCATATTTATAGACAAGGGGCTTATGTTCGTTTATATCTTACTTTCGGAGGGCATATTTGTTGACAGGGCTTATGTTTGTATATATCCTGCGTTCGGAGTGCATATTTATTGACAGGGCTTATGTTCGTATATATCCTTCATTTGGAGGGCATATTTATTGCCAGGGCTTATGTTCGTATATATCCAACATTCGGAGGGCATATTAATTGACAGGGCTTATGTTCATATATATGCTAGGTAGGGAGGGCATATTTATTGTCAGGGCTTATGTTAGTATATATCCTTGATTCGAAAGGCATATTCATAGACAGGGCTTATGTTCGTATATACCCTAGGTACGGAGGGCATATTTATTGACAGGGCTTATGTAAGTATATATCCTTGATTCGAAAGGCATATTCATAGACAGGACTTATGTTCGTATATACCCTAGGTACGGAAGGCATATTTATTGACATGGCTTATGTTCGTATATATCCTAGGTTCTGAAGTCATATATATTGACAGGGTTTATGTTTGTATATATCCTATGTTCTGAAGTAATATTTATTGAAAGGGCTTATGTTTGTATATATCCTAGGTTCTGAAGTCATATTTATTGACAGGGCTTATGTTTGTATATATCATAGGTTCTGAAGTCATATTTATTGACAGGGCTTATGTTTGTATATATCCTAGGTTCTGAAGTCATATTTATTGACAGGGCTTATGTTCGTATATATCCTAGGTTTTGAAGTCAAATTTATTGACAGGGTTTATGTTTGTATATATCTTACGTTCGGAGGGCATATTTACAGACAAGGGGCTTATATTCGTAAATATCCTAGGTACATAGAGCATATTTATTGACAAGGCTTTTGTTCGTACATATCCTACATTCGGAGGGCATATTTATTGAAAGGGCTAATGTTTATATATATCATACGTTCAGAGGGTATATTTATTGACAGGGCTTATGTTCGTATATATCCTCAGTACGCAAGCAATATTTATTGATACAGGGCTTATGTCGTTTATATATCCAACGTTTGGAGAGTATATTTGACAGGGCTAATGCTCATATAAATCCTACGTTCGGAGGGCATATTTATTGACAGGGCTTATGTTCGTATATATCCTGCACTCGGAGGTCATATTTATTGACAGGACTTATGTTCGTTTATATTCTACGTTCAGAGGGCATATTAATTGACAGGGCTTATGTTTGTATATATCCTAGGTGCGGAGGGCATATTTATTGACAGGGCTTATGTTCGTATATATCCTAGGTACAGAGGGCATATTTATTGACAGGGCTTATGTTAATATATATCCTCGATTCGGAAGGCATATTCATAGACATGGCCTATGTTCGTATATATCCTATGTTCTGAAGGCATATTTATTGACGGGGCTTATGTTCGTATATATCCTATGTTCCGAAGGCATATTTATTGAGAAATGGTTTATGTTCGTATATATCCTATGTTCCGAAGGCATATTTATTGACTAAAGATTTATGTTCGTATATATCCTATGTTCCGAAGGCACATGTATTGACAAAGGGTTTATGTTCACATACATCCTATGTTCCGTAGGCATATTTATTGACAGGGCTTATGTTCGTATATATCCTATGTTACGAAGGCAGATTTTTTAACAGGTCTTCTGTTCATATATATCCTATGTTCCGAAGGCAAATTTATTGACAGGGCTTATATTCGTATATATATAAAGTTTGGACGGCAGATTTTTTTAAAGGGCTTTTGTTCGTATATATCCTTTGTTCGGATGGCATATTTATTGGCAAAGCTAATGTTGGTATATATCCTAGGTACCGAAGGCATAGTTATTGACAGGGCATATATTTGTATATATCCTAGGTTCAGAGGGCATATGTATTGACAGGGATTATGTTCGTATATATCCTAGGCTCGGAGGGCATATTTATTGTCAAGGCTTATGTAAGAATAAATACTACCTTCGGAGGGCACATTTATTGACAGGGCTTATGTTCGTATATATCCTGGGTTCGGAGGGCATATTTATTGACAGGGCTTATGTTCGTATATATCCTATGTTCGGAGGGCATATTTATTGACAAAGGGGTTTATGTTTGTATATATGTTAGGTTCGGAAGGCATATTTATTGATTAAGGGTTTTTGTTCGTATATATAAAAGGTACGGAAGGCAAATTTATTATCAGGTCTTATGTTAGTACATATCCTAGGTTTGAAAGGCATATTTATTGACAGGGCTTATTTTTGTATGTATCCTAGGTACGGAGGGCATATTTATTGACAGGGCTTATGTTGGTATATATCCTAGGTTCGGAAGGCATATTTATTGACCTAGCTTATGTTCATTTATATACTACGTTTGGAAGGCATATTTATTAACAGGGCTTATGTTCGTATATATCCTGGGTTCCGAGGGCTTATTTTTTTACAATGGGACTTCTGTTGGTATTAACCCTATGTACAGAATGCATATTTATAGACAGGTCTTATGTTCGTATGTTTCCAATGTTCCGAAGGCATATTAATAGACAGGGCTTATGCTCGTATATATCCAATGTTCCGAAGGCATATTTATAGACAAGAGGATATGTTCCTTTATATCCTATGTTCCAAAGGCATATTTATTGACAAGGGGCTTATATTCGTATATATCCTAGGTACGGAAGGCGAATTCGCTGTAAAACAGATTGTGTTTTTTCTTGACCCGGGGAATAATGATATAAAACATTTAAGTAAAACGGAGAAAACTGCGTAATTCAATTGATGCATATTGATCAGGCACCCAAGAGGGGTAATACTATCAAAGTTTATCAGTATATAACGAGTCTGGTCAACCAGTTAGAAATGTTCTCGTCAAGATGGTCGAGTGGTTTCTCTTTGATAAATGTTCACACAAAGACGAGGTTTTGCGATTGTATACAGTTATATGCGGAGCATCGACAATCGGAAAGTTGAAATCGTTTTCGTCTATTCAATCACACCATGACATAGTGCTACAAATAGCATGGGCTCCAAACTAATGTTGGTGGGGTAACATGTTATATAAATAGTACCTCATCGAATACAACAAATACAAGCGTTTGAAAACGTGTCACAACGAGCTCAAATTTTGTATTTACATTGTGTCTGTCACACAGCACTAATTTCCATAAAGAACACTGCACTTTAACATATATTTCAATTAGAGTAGAATATTACTGAAGTCTAGATCGTCTGTAAAGCCTTTTTGGATACAGCCCCAGTAAACACGCCCCAGTAAATATGTTTGCTTAAGACATTTTTATTGGTCAATTACAAACGACTCTGAGATCATATGGGTAGGAATTTGACCACTAGGGTGTCATCACAAGTTGATTAATAGCCAAACATGAGAACGCCAAAAAAGCTGTTCACTGGATAAATGATATAAACATTATTTCGATTCTAACACAATTTGATTAATATTTATGCAATTGAAATACTGGTAAAAACTGTACTTATCGTTCGCGTGCTCATATTTTTGACTGCTTTCGCATTGTTTATGCGTAGTTTTACAAAGCTTATTTTGTTGTTTCTCTGAAAATCAGCGAGTGTTGTGTTGGATGACAAGCTAATGTATAAGATACACACATATATAATTGCAGTTTTATTGAAAGAAAAGCGCACACTACATGGATAGCTAATATTTAACATGTACATGTAATACTTATACCGTCTAAACACCCCAGATTCATAAATGAATCCTCACTAACCACATACACTCTGTATAAACAAATGCACTTTGATGCACAACAGTTGTCCCCATACAGTAACACAATGTAAACAGCACAAATGTTCAAATCAAGATATATATATATACGAGTTATGCTTTTACAAGCCAATAGTGTAATACATTTGTATATTCATATGCCACCCAATTTAAACTATAGTTTACAGTGAATTTTTTTTTTTT
Organism: Dreissena rostriformis; assembly: GCA_007657795.1. NCBI lineage: Eukaryota > Metazoa > Mollusca > Bivalvia > Myida > Dreissenidae > Dreissena > Dreissena rostriformis. The sequence goes on along the minus strand of VMBQ01002087.1, from coordinate 42,710 downwards.
TGTAAACGTAAAATTTCCATTTATAGAAAATACAGTTGTTCTGTCCAGTGATATAAAGCTATCTTTATGCATCACAAAAGGAAAAGAGATGGCAATTAAACAGTTTACACTTTACACACATAGGTTGTTCACACTTTCATAAACAGTTTTTTTGAAAACAGTTATCTAAACGTTCAATACTCAAAAATAACATTAAGATTATAACATTTTTCTTAATTTGATTTCCAAAGCACACGATTTGCCCAAATGCATCATCATCAATTCATTCAAGATTATCCAATGAAAACACAGAAGAAAACCACTTGTTTTTAATTAAATGCAGAAGTAACTATTTACAGAAAGACCAGACAATGGCGCCTGAATGCCAATATCAGCAGCATGATACACACAATTAATATTTGCAAACAGTTTGACCAATATTTTGCAATAATTATCTCCATCAGTCGTTCATTCTCGCTGGACGCTCAATGCAGATCGCCAGTGTCCTGGTCACGTGACGGAGTCACGGTCGTCTTCGACTGAATCACACAGGATCGAACCACCGACTCAAACAACCTGAAATGGAATAATTATGTATTAATTAAAGCACAAAATTGGTCAATGATAGACACAAAACTTGTCTTTAATATGATTGTGTGTTTCTTTATATGGCTTTTTTCCATTCTCCACAGTATTTCAGCCATATAACTATAGTCAGTTAAAGTACACACACTGTTCACAGGTACGCTGGTTAACCAATAGTTACACATATGTATGCCATTAACTGACAACTTGTGACGCAGTTATTTATTTAAGAAAACGCACACAAATCGTAGAATTTTTTATTTAAATTCATTATGTTGATTTACAAGACATTCTTGTGAAAAAACGATACGGACGAGACCCTCATACAGGAAGCCCCGTAACTTTAGGAAACAACTACGAACTTTACTGCTCTCGGAACCTGTGTTGAACTGCTGGACTGAACTTACGTACACAAATTTTGTTACCTTTTTATATTGAAAAGCCGATGCAGTTCTACAGGAACATGTGGTAGTAAATACGTTCATGGATTTGAAGCCTGTCAAATCTATATGGAGCTAAACGCGAGCTGCATGTGTTGTTAAAGACAGGTTATGCAATAATATCCGCTGGTCGCGAGCTACTAATTAGTTGAATTGGGACTGACCCATTGCTTAATTGCATTCTGGGCTGGTTAGTTTGACGTATAAATGCATTAAATTACATATGATACACTTTGAAATGTTAAACATTAATGCAACTAGGGCTACTACGTCACAAACTGCAATACTTGAAATCAGAAGTAAGGGCAGTGTTCTACCAACTAAGCTAGACTGTCATGAAATGCCTACATCATTTTGTGCAGCAGAAAGCAATTCCTCAGAACTTTAATTTCTAATGAGATGAAATGAGCTATTATTGAGATACATTAATAGCAGCTTTCCACTAAATGCATGTTTTTTGTTGTTGCTCCAACATATATTTGGCGAAGCAAATGCAATCTAGACCATCAGAAGGGGAATATCAGCTGATTGGAGGATATCTTGGAAGACTTACTTCTCGATCTCAGGAGCACAGTGGACAAACTCATGGTTCATGAACTTGAACTGTGGGTTCTTGATGAGCTCAATAAAGGTTATCAGCAGTCCCCAGGGGTGGGGCCGGTTGACAATCAGACGCTCCAACAGCACTCTGGAACACACCAACAAAATATGTGTTGTCTCAGAAAATAACACACACTCTTTTCCTTATATGTTTTGTCGAAAAAGGCTTTATTTTTTTTGTAAATGAGCAAACAATTTCATATGACAAAACAAAAAATGTGTATGACAGAAAAAGGAAAATTACATCAAAATAGACAAATTTTTGTGTGATGCAAAAAAAAACGTGTAGCTAGTAGATTTGTACATCTTTCAACATACCCGGTACATCAAGACTTGGACTTAAACCGCTAAATACATGTGCAATAAAATTTGTTCGGAAAGAAAACCACTGCAACATAGGCATTAATTCAAGTGTAAACTTTGATGAAACCATATTTATTTTATGCAACTTTGCGATAACAAGAGTTCCGCGGTCGGAGACTTATACTCCCCAAACAGGGCCTTGATTTTCACACTTATTGTGACAGTGACCTTGACCTAGTGACCTAAAAATCAATAGGGGTCATCTGCTAGTCATGAGCAATGTCCCTATGAACTTTCGTTATCCCAGGCCTATGCGTTCTTGAGTTATCATCCGGAAACCATGTGGTGGACGGACGGACCGACCGACATGTGCAAAACAATATATCCCCTCTTCTTCGAAGGGGGGTATAACTAAGCTGAGCCCAGAACCTTGTGATCTGCTCCTGTATCGCCTCTGTATTGGCCTCTGCAAACAGGTACAGCAGAGTGCAGCTGAAGTAGTGAGTGTGACTGTTGGGGTAGCGCAGCTGGTTAGCAATGGACGTCAGGAACAAGTAGCGCCCTGCAAAACAAGTCAACAACTGACTTAGAACGATTAACAAAGCTATCATGATACAATACAATCTTAAGAAATAGGCACAATTAGAAGAACTTTGGTATTGTATAGTTAATTGTGGCATGGTCTGAGAAAACTGGGCAAAATGCTTGTGCGTAAAGTGTCATCCCAGATTAGCCTGTGCAGTCCGCACAGGCTAATCCGGATTGACACTTTCCGCCTAAACTGGATTTTCGCTAAGAAGAGACATCATGTAAACGAAAAATTCCATAAAAGCGGAAATTGTCGTCCCTGATTAGCCTGTGCGGACTGCACAGGCTAATCTGGGATGACAATTTACGCACAAGCATTTTGCCCAGTTTTCTCAGAACACGCCACCCATGTTTATTTCATTCGATAAGATCGATGTACATGTGCGGTGTGTGCATTTATGATTTAAT
>VMBQ01002087.1:11558-39500 GCA_007657795.1 Dreissena rostriformis | reverse complement strand
ATATACAGTCCACTCTCGTTATGTCGACATCGGATATCTCGATATTCTCGATATGTCGAAGTAAGCTCAATGTCCCAACTTTTTTCCTTCTTTATCTATATAAATAAATATCGGATATCTCGATTTTCGTTATGTCGAATAATTCGATATGTCGATATAAAATTTTGTCCCGAGTCCCGATTTTACATGTATTTACTGTGGTTTATCTCGAAGTGCGAATAACTGTCCCAGTGTCGGCAAAAGGTGAGAAAAATTTTCTTTGATACTTCACCGCCCCGCTTCGCCCGGCTGCTCCCGATACTGTGCGGTAGGAAATCGATCCGTTGATTGCATCAATGATCACACGTGTGTAATGTCGTTAGCAATTAAAACTTGAGTAAGGCCTGTCACTTTAACTGTCACTTTAACATCAATTAACTGCAATTAATGCACAGCCTGCCGAAAGGCCGAAAGACTATTTGTTTTTACAAACAACATTCCAAAATGCATTGAGTAATAAAGATAATAAAGACAATAAAGACAAGACTCAAAATGGCTTTTTATTTTTTATTTTATAACCGATTGAACTTTGCATTTCAAACTACAAAATGTTCAGTATTCTGGAACGTGATTTACGCATGTTCAGATGGAAAACCCTCGTCTTGATTTGACGTCAATTGCATCATAACTATAAATAGCAACATTACCGGATGTTTACTCGACAGTTTAGAAAAATTATAACCGCATGTGTTCATGCAATTATGTAATACTTAAAACGTCATTTTAAGCATTTAAATTTAATTATGCCTCGTAAAAACGTGTATACATGTATATCAGGTAGAGAGTATTACGCCACACGGTGACGGCTTTAGTTAGACCACTTAGCAGGTATATTTATGTTAAAAACAAGGTAAATATTCGTCTTATTTTTTCTTTAAAAACGCCAAATCGGATATCTCGAACTCTCGTTATCTCGATATTTTTTCTTATTCCCGCCGACTTCGACATAACGAGAGTGGACTGTAACTCAAAGAAAATTTGGCGTGATCATGTTCACAAAGTTGAGCAGGATTCAACCATACATGAAATATATGTACACGTTGATGAAAATGTGTAACCATTTAAATAAGAGCACTGATGATGCAAAAACAAAACCAAAAACTTATTATCGTGCGAGATACTCACAATCTTGAACGAGTTCGGCGTGATCATGTTGGCAAAGTTCAGCGGGATTCTCGGTGCGTGTTGGATCTCAGGCAGCATGTCCACCTTCAGGTTTGGTGTGAACGGGTCCGGCAGGCGCATGTTACGAGGGAAAGCGCTCAGGATCAGGTTGCGCATCTGTATGTAGTTTGGTGGGATGACGTCACAGAACGCGTAGTGGTAGTCGCAGAGGAACTCTGGGAAATCGTGCAGCAAGACTAGCAGGACTCTCAGTGTGCCCTGTGGGAATGTAGAAAGTACACATGGTCCAATTTAGGGCACGCTTGTACTCACGCCAATTGTAAATAAAAATAAAATAAACTGATAAAACTACGAAGTAGAAATAAAATAAAATTGTTGATCTTTAAAACCATACCCTGATTTAACTCAGAAGTTTGAAGAAAACTAGATGAAGTATAAGAAGTATAAACATGGAAAAACCTTGTACAGGAAATGAATGGGCTGTGTAAGCTCAGCGTTTCTCAGGAATGGGTAGAGGAACTTGAAGAGGTCTATCAACAGCTGGGCGTACATTCCCCACCCCTGAAATGTACAATACTATATGATTATACCATCATAACCAGTGACCACCTCTTATCTGAAAATTCCCTGTCCAACACTCGTCTGAAGCATGAAATAAAAGGATTTCGCCTTAATTTAGAAAGTTTCTTATGGAAAATTAAAGAAAATTAATTTCATTCAGAAAATGTCCATGCCTTCAGAAATCAAAAAAGACTAAAATACTACTATTTTATCCTCTTATAAGCAGAAACCTTGTATTTCACGTTGAAAATTTGATCTGAAATGTTTACATATGTACAACTCTAGTCGATATTTCCCTACATAGCTTTCTGAATATTGCCCCTGACTTTCTGAACAATTTACAGCAATAAAACAATGTAAACATTTATCATTATCATAAAGCTTATCACCAATACTTACCCTCTGTTGTGGCGTCAGCGACAGCATGCGTCCGATGAATACACGATGGGATATGAGCTCCAGCCATGCAAACATGAACGCGGGCGCCTTGGTCGGCCGCAGAACGTGGTAAGTGTTGCTGCAAAAAAAAACCTGACAGAGTAATAATAAGTTTAAACCTGTTAATTCTAGTATTATTTCATGTAAAGGCTAATGCTTGTTTGCAGTCTGTTTACTGGGCAGAATAAGAACTTATTGTCGGAACAGAATTTTGTACAACACCATCATCTTTTAAAATGCAATATGAATCGATGATATCATCAACTTAAACCATTTATTCTTGTACAATTTTTTTTTCAGAAATAAGGGTAAGTTTTGTTATTCTTACTGGTAATGAATAGCACATACAAAAATAAACATAGAGGGAAAACTCAGCCTTACCAGAAAGCCGTCAATATCTGGAAGTTGATCACTTCCAGGACATGTTCTGGCCCGTTCAGGTCAATAAAGAGCATGATGAAGATCCTGTGATAGGGCAGCTGTTGGAACTCCTCTCCCCTAACTTCATGGTCCTGTAGCAACACCCCGGCAACTATGCCCAGCACCTAGCAATACAATTTTGGGCTGATTTTATAGCCGTTATTCGGTTATACTCCTAATCGCAAAAAGTATTTTTCCCCTAACCCAGTCCCACAACCCCTAACCCGGTCCCACAATTCCTAATTGATGGTTTGACCTTAATATGATTGGAAATGTAGCTGCCGGTATTTAAGTGTCAAAAGAAACATTTTTGAATGAATACAATTTTATTCGGGTTATAAGTAGTATCGGATTACAAGACGCATTTCTTAATGTCTAACATTTATCAATTTTTTGTCCATATATAAGACGCACCAGAGTATTAGATGCACATAAACTGTCATGAAATATTCCTAAGTATGCATTCACATTTCACAATTATTGAATATATTGATTTAAACAATAATGAGATTCAGAACAATGTATTACCGGTTATTATGGACCATATCAGCACAGAGTTGCATTTGCACATGTTAATCCCTTGTGTCAAAACATCTCAGTCTACACAATAGGTCAGTAGACCTACTAAGCGTGTTTTCACAATACCCAACACAAAATCCAGTTTTGTACGGATCAGTATACAGTACAATAACTGTTTAAACATTTCAATAGTGACTTTATCTAAGACAATGTAACGACAAAGATACAGAGACAGTGTGTTTGATTTAAAATTAATTTAGAAGAAATGTCAATTCCAAATCATTTGCGATATAATTTTGTTAAAATGAACTACAAAATGTTTAATGTTCTCCAGACAGTATTTACACAAAAATGAAGATAACGTGACGTTGTACATGTACAGCATAAATTTTGCGCGCTTGTTAATGGGACAAAGGATCAACACGAAATACATGAGCACTGTTTGTTTGAAGTAGAATTCGTTAACGTAGTGTTAATATTCGGAAGTGTGTTTCGGCTTACGAATTTAATATAATATTCGTTTGAGAATTTAACAAAACATTAACAGTTATGTGTAATGAATTCAATGATAATTTGTTAAAACGCTTAACGTGTCGATATAAATGTTTTGAAAATACTTTGCATGAGATGCACAATTTCCATAAGGATTACACCAGGTTGCCATCATCAGTCTCCTAAGTGACTGGCCACGATTTAATCGCAGAGTAGTTAACTTTAGGGGCCAAACAAATTTCTGTTAATGATTATCACTTGCTTCTTTATGAAATTCTGAATTGAAAAATTGAAATTCTGAGTTTCAATTTTGTTATTTTTGTCCACATACAACGCACCGAAATATAAGACGCAGGAAACGTTACTGGTAAAAAGTAGCGTCTTTTACCCCGGAAAATACGAAACATATAAATTAAAATTATCAGTTTATGCTATTATCTGCTTTATGTAAGTTTAATCTATAATAGTTCAAAAGCTATAAATTGAACCATATTGTCCTTTGATTTATATTAAATAGATATTAAAATTCCCCCATTTCATGTGTATATGTCATGTTGTCCAAATAGTGAGAAAAAGCTCTGAAATGGCAAACAAGAACGCTCCTCATACCTTGTTAAGCAGATTGATCTTTGTATTCGTGTTAGAGTTATCTCCAGAATGCTTCACAAGCAGCATTATCAGCCTGACGAAGGCATCCAGAGTCGGGAAGCACTTGTTGCGCGTCATCGCGACATTCTGCGTCTGGGCCTGCTCGGAAAGTGCTCGGTAGCACAGATCAACGCACATCTCCGTACAGAGACGGAAGAAACGCGTGATCAGGTCGTCTGTCTTCAGTATACCCTGCGAATGCATCTGCAAGGAGAGAAATAATCAAATGTGTTTAACAATTAAAAAAAAATATATACTATTTTGTCTATTTGTTAGTCATTAATGAATTTACACCCTATAGGATTATCAAAAAAAAAAACAAGATGTGTTTGTGAAACACTATGTCCCCTTTTGAGAGATTTTGACCCATATATTTGACCTTTGACCTTGAAGGATGACCTTCACCTTTCACCACTCAAAATGTGCAGCTCCATGAGATACACATGCATGCCAAATATCAAGTTGCTATGTTCAATATTGCAAAAGTTATGGCAAATGTTAAAGTTTGTGCAAACAAACCAACAGACAAACAAACAAACAGGGCAAAAACAATATGTCCCCCAGTATAGACTGGGGGACATAAAAAATTATACTATTTCGTCTATTTGTTAGTCATTAATGAAATAACACCCTATGGGATTGTCAAAAAAAAACAAGAGATGTGTTTGTCAGAAACACAATGTCCCCTATTGCGCCGCTTTGAATTATTATTTTTTGACCTTGAAGGATGACCTTGACCTTTCATGACTCAAAATGTTCAGCTCCTTGATATACACATGCATGCAAAACATCAAGTTGCTATGATCAATATTGCAAAAGTTATGAAAAAACCCTAGGTTAAAGTTTTAAGACAGACAGACAGACAGACACACACAATGACGGACAGACAGACAGGCCAAAAACAATATAAAAAAGGGGGCATAAAAAGCATAAAGTCACTGATGTGGAAATGCATCTATAAACCTCGGTCTTTCCACATAATCGAGCTCCGATACATGGTTCTAAACAACACAATTACAAATAACAAAAAGAAAACCAATCAAAAATGACAACTGGTTCAAACCTGTTGAACAAAATGGGAGAAGGCCTTAGTGCTGTCGCGTCCTGCGGCGGGTGAGTGGTACATGTTGACCCATTCCCGGAGCAGGTACTCAGTCTTCTCCGGCAGTCCGGGAGGGTCCTCAATCTCCCGGGCCTGGCTGATCCCGGACTGCATCATGGAGGTGGGTCCACGGAGGGGCCGGTCCAGCATCCCGTAGTCCGCGGCGCCAACAGTGGTGGCAGACTGACGGAGACCGTCCAGGAGGTTGGTCAGCCTGCAGGGGGGAAATAGGAGTGGTATGTTTTATGCTTTTAAGTGGTTTATCGGAGAACAGGAGTCAAATGCGGTGTGAGTTGTAGCGTAATGACCTACTTAACGTCTGACAAAATTGTCCATGTACAAGAACTACAAATGTACAGTCTTAATATGCTTTAATGTGGTTTACAGGAGAATATCAGTGATATGCTGAGTTAGCGTGTGTATGTGTGTATATTCTGAACAATTTAATGTAACGCTTTAGACATCAACTCTTACAGCCAACTGCAAAAGTGGCATTGATGATAGCAACAGATATGAGGACAACATACTCAGAGGGGGGCTGTCTCATCTTGGCAGCCAACAGGTTCAGGAACTCGATAGTGTTGCAGAAATCAGCCTGTAAAACGACATAATGAAAATATTCACATCTTTAAGGAATTTTTTTTTTTCCATTTCCGGTCATTGTCCACGACCTTTGACCTGTTCAAGAGATCTCAATTTCCTTTGCAGTAACCATCATACCAATAACATATTTGTAGGTCATTGCTAACCATCCAAATCAGACAAAAGCTTTCTTAGAAATCACTGTTATCAAGAATTACATTATTTTAAGTCTGTAAACAAGAGCTGTGTTTGTGAAACACAATGCCTCCTACTGCGCTTTCGAGCCACATGGCAGCTATTTTATTTTAGACCTAAAACCTTGTTTGATTGTAGATGTCAATGAGATGCATGCACATGTGAAGTTTAAAGAACATAGGCCCAAGAGTTTTCATTTTATGAGCAAGGTTAAAGTTCTGAGACAAAATGACAGACGGGCCAAAAACAATATACACCCCTCCCCCTTTTTTTTAAAGGGGGCATAAACATGTTTTCAAATTTCCCTTAACGCTGACCCTTTCTAGCTTTTGTTGGCCTTCAATAGGTGACCACATAGTTGGCCTTTATGTTGACGCAGTATTCGTGGATAAACAGGTTCAATTCACACTAACCAAGGGATACAAATGAGTTAAAATGTGGGTTTATCACTGTGCATACCTCAGTGACTGAAGAGTTAGCCTTATCATCAATGCAGTATCTCTGGACAAGCTGCATGGCGAAGGAGATGGCCATCATATTGTTGTCCTCCATCAGCTGACACAGGTACACGTCGTACTGCGGCACGCTCACCAGTCCGGACCGGATCAGCACGTCCACAGCCTCAATGTTGTACCGGTTGTTGTCACGCACGCACTCTATCAGACACCTGGGTCATAGCAAAGTTAGAAGTGTCTAGTACCTTTATCATACACCTGGTTGATATCAATGTTAGTACCTATAAAAGACACCTGGGTGATAGCAAAATAAGAAGTGTCTTGTACCTATATCAGACACCTGGGTGATAACAAAGTTAGAAAGGTCTTATACTTATATCCAACACCTATGTATTGGAATTAAAAGAAAGATGTCGCACTGATGAGACAGGCTGGTGAGAGAAATTACAGGGCTTTCGTTATTATTTTTAAACATGGAAGTTTGAACAATGCCCCAGTGTGAAAAAAACCTTTGATGCAATTTTAGTGAAAAGCATTTTTGAAAGCTAAGAATGCCACTTTCACACAATCTCTCTCCCAATCCTGCTGTAGTCCCTTAAGTACAAGCAGGTAATACTAGCTTAATCTCACAATCAGTTTTTGACTTAAGTATGGCAATATCACCCCATGTCAGTACCACAAAGTACGACTCTTACCTGGTGATCTGTTTAGTCCACTGGGGTCCAAAGGCCCTCTGGTCCTGTTGAAGTCCCTTCAGTACCAGCAGATGACACTCGCGGAATCTCAACATCAGTTTCTGGTCAGGGGTCATCGGCGTGTACAATTCCATGAAACCTTCAACAGCCTGAAAGAAGAATAAACGCTTTAACAATGCTACAAGAATGGCGAGCAGATCTGTGCTTTTGCTGAAGTTCATACCATAAGGCTCCTAAATGATATGCGCTTTCTACTTCTGCATTGAACACTGATAATTATTTTTGATTAATGAAGTATCAGATGACTTAACAATTTTAAATAGTACTTAAGGGCTTGAATTTCTAAGCAAAAGTATAGAGACAAGTAATTCAAAATTCAAGGCAAAAGCATAGAAAAAGGCCAAATTGAAGGCCAAAATTATTTTTTTTTTCTATGCAAAAAAGAATGTCAACCATTTCAATATTTCCATTTTCTAGATCTGAGTATTGGCAAAACCCTAGGCCAATCAGAATCATCAACCATGACATCCCACTCACCTTCTGTAGCAGGGCGTTGGCTGAGCTCATGTCGAGGGTGGTTCCCGCGGTGATGACAGCCTCTAGTAGGCCCCTGATTTGAACCACAAGGGGGTTGGACGAGGGTGTCGTCATCGTCTGCTGAAGATGCTGCTCCAGCTCGTGGGCGACCTTCTCAAACACTGCCTCCGTGGTTGGGTATGACTGAACATAGGGGGAAAACACAAGAGATGGTTTTGAAAATTGTTTTCTTCCCAACTTGGAGCTAAGAAACCAATGTTTTTTGTTTGGATTTTCCGAAATTTTTAAGTTTCCTAAAAGGTTTGTCAAAGACACAGGTTATGTCAGTGAATTTTCATAAAGACACTGAACACATACTGTGAAACCATTTATTTTGGTCAGCACGAAATTTCGTCATTTTTCAAAAAATGACTATTTCGTCAGCACTTAAATTTGTCAATTTCTGATTTTGAAAAAAAAAAATGTCGGTCATATTCCGATTTGTTTGTAATACTTGTCCGCAATAAATCGCGATTGCGATAAATCGTGGTGGGGAGAAGTCTGTAACTTGGGAGACACTTGCAGGTGGTGGAACCTGTTTATCACATGCCAACTAACTGGTCTTTTGTTATCAGGTGATAGTAACAGGCCCTTATTGTTTTATACCAATAACGAGTTCATTGTTATGATTAGCGGATTATTGGACTGAATAATCGTTAGCGACTACCGGTAATGCGGTTACTATAAATATGCTATCGATCTTTTTGGATCATTGACACCTTTGACAAGTTTAACGATGCATGTTTCATTTAAATATTGTCTGCTAAAATGCAGTAACAGTCAAAGAGAAATTAAATTAGTTATCCAGACTATTTAGTTACATGCACAAGCAGGGTAATTGTTAACATAAATTCACTTTCGTTTTTGCCACGTTTTCAGAAAGTCCCCGGGAAGCACTTTTTTTGCATGACTGCGTATGACGCAATAAAACGTTGCTTTGTATCATATTGCATTCAATCTTAATTTAAATTCACTAGTCCATAAATGGCCAGTTCTTTTTAAAAAATTGATGTTGAAATCAAATTGGATTATCGGATATATGTGCACATTAGAAAAGCGGTATGTACTCAGTTATCGATACGCATTTACTTCTTTCAATTTCGTTTATCGTATTTGATCTGTCGCGTGTTGGCTTCACGTTCACACCCCTAATTAAAAAAAAAAACACAATGGGTATTAAAGTTGTTAACAATAAGCGCTAATCATCACTGTTGTACCTTAACGAAGTCAACGCATTCGATACAGCTTTACTGCATTCGCGTTTTACAGGAAATGTCACGTGTCAGTTAAGTACACTGTATAATGTACACCCCTTTGTTTCAAAACCAGATGTATCTTGAAACAGACGCAGTATGCATGCGTGGATAATGTTGGATTTAAATGTCTCATGTCAACGGTAATTCAGTCTTAATTTTGTTTGAACATTTGACATAATTATTCGTTTGGAACTTAAATTCGTCAATCGGTCAACTGACGAAATAGACGAAAATTAATGTTTGACGAATAATAATGGTTTCACAGTATGTAAAGTTATATTTCAATATCTGTAGTAGATATAGAGAGAATTAAGGAGATATTGCATGAAAACCTTATCAAAATTTGGCTATGTATAAAAAGGAGCATAATTCTTCTGAATTGCAGGTAAGAAACATAGAACTTGGTCAGTGACCTCCCACAATGACCCCAGAACTTATGTTTGAAGGTTCAATTAGACACCTGTAGTATAAGTAGTGAAATGAAGATGTTACACGTTCGCCTTCACCAGAGCATTATGCTGATGCTGACAAATAGGTGAGCAGAATAGCTACAATTTATATGTAAACAGTTAAGCTAGAATCAAAAAGCATTGTCAATCTGCAAACAAGTCGATTTGAATCAAGATTAAAACAAAAAAAAATCTCCAAGCAGCACATACGGGCACTGGTTTAGTGACGCCAGCCTGCATGGGTGACTCCATGATGGGTAGAAAGCCAGGGATGTTCCTAGCAAACTCCTCGTAGACTGCGATCTGTTGGGGCGTCTCCCCACCCACTTTCAGTCGGATCTGCTCTGGCATGCGCTCAGCCTGGTAGGTCAACACGACCGGGTCGCAGTACCGGATACCTTTCTCCCGGGCTACCTTACGGCTTTCAAAGTCCTGAAACATAAAATACGAACCTGAAGTGAAGAATATACGCCAATGCTGCATGACCATTTTTTGTTTGTTTTGTGTGTTTATTAAGATTTAGTCGCTGTTTTCCACATTATTTCAGTCAAATCACGGCCGTAAGTTTACCTACTCACACCATTATTGGGATGGCTTATTACCAGTACTACATCATATAATGTGCCTTCATTTGTACTAGATGTGCTTACATTTCTACAGGATGAAAAATATTTACTTGAAACACATTGTTCAGGCTTTCAGCAGGCCTTAACAAAAAAACTAGGAGAAAAACTAGGAGTGCTCTGAACAAAAAACTAGGAGTGCTCTGAACAAAAAACTAGGAGTGCTCTGAACAAAAAACTAGGAGAAAACTAGGAACAAAATAGAAGGGTTTATGAAAAACTAGGAGTAAATCATAACAAATCATACCATTTTGTAAGTATAACCATTTCATTATACAAACAAATGCAGAAGCTGTTTTGCTGACTTTACTTTATTGGGCTGATCTTTTTCTGTGTCTTGATTTCAAATCAATCTTTATATCATCAATATGAAAATTTTACTGAAGAAGAAAGGGTTTCAGTTGAGAAACGTAGTAATATGTTTTGTGGTTTTCATGCTTTAGTAAACTTTGCAGGAAACTCAGAAATGCTATGCTGAGGTTGAAGATACCATATTAAGTGGACAACCGCCTATTCTCCCAAAACAATTTTATAACAATGCAGAACCAGGGACTTGGCAGCTTCAAAGCCATTTGGTGAGGGTAGTCATGTAGTCCAAACAATTGGCTGTCAGGGTGGTTTTCAAACATGTTTTTAAGAATTTTTAAATGAAAAGCATTCTAAGTTGAACAGAGGATCCAGATGTTTAGTGTTATTTTCAAATGCAGCATCAGTATTTTTCCTACATGAAAAAATTATAGAATTCGTGGGGAAAAAAACGGGACAGAAAATGGATTGCTTAAGTCTGTTCTATTTGACTTGAAAACTACTGAATTTGAAGCTGGGCTTAAAGCACTAGGGCTCATAAGTATGTTTATTACATGCCACCTTTGGTAGGTTTTAGAGGACAAGAATGTTTCAATAATGGACATGAAAAACATATACCTGGAGCTCATGACCTATTTCAGTGATGTAGCAAATAATTTGGTTGAATTTATGACTGGAAATTTTACATTGAACTTTGGAGATGACTGAATAAAAAAATACAAATTCTACTACTCCAAAAATTATACAAAGAGCATTTAAACTGGCATTAAAAGGTGTTTCCAAAAATCAGCATTTGCAGAGAGCATGTTTGGTCAATTGGACAATTTGATCAAAACACTGGCTGCTTAAGCATGTGTCATGTTTGTAAACATAAAGCCTTGGAATGGCTGAAGTCAAAAGATGAGGCTTCAAGAAATGGGCTTATTAAAGGGGCATCCAAAGGTGTATCAGAACTCAGATCAAAGTTCATAACACATCTGAAGCAGTCAACAAGCAATGCAAAGGAAAGCCCATCAGATGCTAAATCAATGCGTTGGTTTCAAGATAAGTGGCTTTAAAAAGATTGCTGTGGCGTAGTGGATATGGTGTCCACCTAGCGATCGGGAGGTCATGGGTTCGAACCCCACTGGGAGCGTTCCTTTGATCTCCCCCAAAGACACCAAGTACTGGTTCTAGTCCCAGGAAACGGACTCGAGAGCGTTTATATAAGCCTACGGCTTTCGATGCAATCGAGCTAAAATAAATAGGTTTAAACTAAGATAAGTGGCTGCAGTCCCACAAGTGGTTGAAATTTGATGAGGAAGAACAGTTGATGTTTTGTGAACTTCGCATAGATGACGGTTGTGACAACGTTTTCACAAGGAAATAACTTGAGAATTACCACTTTTGCAAGTCATGTGAAATCAAAAGAGCCTTAACTGCAAGTGTCTAAAAATGCAATTTAAAGATTATTATGCTGAAACACAACTTTGATATATACACACACACACATTGCCAGCTTCCTGGTGACAACATGTTTCATTATTTCTAACTAACATTCGTCTGGATGAGGTATACAGGCATAACTAGACACTCAGGATATGATAATGAGGATAAGTATTAATGACAAGGACTTCCTTTTGACACTTAGAGGCATGGAAAAGAGCTTTGCCTATAGAAAATTGTTTTAAATAGTCAGCCAAACAGCTTCTGTCTATAAACTGCAAATATATCTAGGAAAACAAACCATTAATGCATACCTACAGCAAACCCAAATATATTTAAAACAATATGAATACATGTACACATATCCAGTTGACATTAAATTAACAAAACCAAACAATTATTTTGTCCATTAAAGAATTGTAAGACTCTTGACTGAAAAGAACTAGGAGAACTAGGAGTTTTTTGTAAAAACTAGGACAAAGTAGGAGACTTTAACAAAAAACGAGGAAAAACAAGGAAAACTAGGAAAAACTAGGAACGCTGGAAAGCCTGATTGTTTATTAAGTTGTTTTATCATTTTATTACCTAACTATCTATGTCACTTCTTTAAACACTTACAGCAGCGAGGCTTTTCTCAATCTCGGGTATTGCTCTCTCCACTGCAGTCTTCTGTATGAATGCGCTGGCCAGGGCCGTGTTGTTCTGGGCAATCATCTGGGCAGCCTGCTCTATCATCTCCTTCTGTTGCTGGGTCGGGTTCTGTACAGAGACACAGTAACGACTTAGTTGAGATTCACTGAGCTGTGGGAAAACTGGGCTCAATGCATGTCGAGAGAAACAGCAAGGGCTTATTTGAGATACACTGAGCGCCGTTCTGGGGAAACTGGGCTTTATTCATGTGTGTATAGTGCAGTGTTTTTTTTCAGTTTTGGGGGAAAGGGGTCNAAATTTTTTTTTTAAACTTCTAGAGGGGATTTTTTTTTACAAAATAGGGGAAAAATATATACTCTTTCTGGAGGGAAATGGGGCCGAATAACGCCGAATATTTCATAAAAAAAAACCACTGGTATAGTGTCATCCCAGATTAGCCTATTCAGTCCGCACAGGCTGATCGGGGGCAAAACTTTACTTTTTCATGCTATTTTTTGTTTAACAGAAGTCTCTTATTAGCGAAAAAATCCAGTTTAGGTGAAAAGTGTTGTCCCTGATTAGCCTGTGCAGACTGCAGGCTAACCTATGATGACACTTTATGCACGTGCATTAACCCTTTGAGCGCTGGAACCGAATTTTAAAGGCCTTTGCAAACAGTTTGGATCCAGATGAGACGCCACAGAACGTGGCGTCTCATCAGGATCCAAACTGTTTGCTATTCTGATAGTATTCTTTGAAAAAAATCGAAGAAAATGCTAATTTTAGAAATTCAGCAGACGACATTATAGCAGACGACAAATTTCCCAGCATGCAAAGGGTTAAGTAAAGTTTTCCCAGAACGAGGCTCCAATAATATTGGAGGAGTAATAATTACAATACCATGTGCACTCCCACTTTTGGAGTAATCTATGAAAGCCAAATAAAAATATTTATCATTGAATAGAAGTTTATAGTAGTGACACTTTGAAACCAGAATTTTTAGATTAAGAAAGAAAAAGGATACTTTTTGCCAATAGGAATTTGACCCAATAACAGTCAATAAAAGTTTGCTCTGAGTACAGGGGTGTGATTGAGGTGAAGTCTGAGGGGAGGAAAATTATGTTGACTGATTTTTTGTTACACGAATCGCGTGCATAATACAATGGCAAACCTTAAATCATACATTTAAATAAATACCTTCTTACACTTCATAACAAGATTTATTTATAACTACCTTTTTAACTTCACATTTATCATAGCATGCAAGGTAAACAGTATTAATTGTGATAAACAAAATATGTGGTCCGTCCCCTGTGAACGATGACAGCAATCTTTCATTTAACTTCGAAATATGGTCATCACTGTTACATTGTTCAACTAACGACACTTTACTACGTTTACGGGATCTGTAGTTCATGATTTTTTTCACATGGAAATACACTTTGCCTTACCAGGACAGTCGATCTTCTGTACCCATTCAGAAAGTTGTATTGCTTTCTTATTTATGTCCACTGTTGTTTCTAACCATTGCTGTTTAAATAAGTTTTTGCACTGATTTGCGAATCTCCAAAATTTTGTGAGAATCGTTCGTTCGTTCTTTCAATAAACATCATGTTAGCGTTAACAACGGCGCCATTTGCAAAGAAATTCCAAACGCATTTTTAAAAAGACCAATTTAAATTGGAAGATTAGGAATCGACAGCCAATGACATAGCTCGTTACAAAAATCTTTGGCAGAATCTGCCAGTGTAATATGCGAAGAGGTTTCGCGGGCCGCGGATATTTCGGGCCGCTTATGAAATACGTCCGCAGGATCGGTCATGACCCCCCTACCCCAATATTTTTGTGTACGAATTTACGCGAATCTCATTAATGACCCCTGGGACAACCCGATCCGCGGAAATACGCGGATCCGTGGAAAAATCACACCCCTGGAGTAAGAAAGCATGTTGAGCGCAGATGGGCAAACAAACTGTCACAACTGCCCTCACATGATCTTCTTTCAAGAAAAGCAACTTCAATAAAAAAAATTATTTATGTAATTTATCAGTAGTAAATAGCAATTTGGGTACATCAAAGAACAGGATTTTGGGTAAATTTCATTGAAATTACAGAACATGAATCATCACAGCGCCTACTTACTGCCACCATGGTCATGAAGGCATTCTTGAGGTTGTTGGAGATAGCCGTGAACAGAGGTTCCCTGCAGGTGTACAGCGCGAGACCTGACGTGGTGCTGCTGATCATGTGACGGGCCGCCTGACGCATCCGGTTCTCATCGGGGTCAAGGGCAAAGTCCTGAAAGTGTTCCACAATACTCTTATCAGGTCCGACACTTTCACGTTCAAATGGTATTTTTAGTTTATAGGAAGTGTCTTCCTATTGAAAATCCAGTCTAGGAAAGAGTTGTTGAAAGTGCAAAGGCTTATCTGGGTCAACACTTTACGCAGATGCATTAAGCCCTGCTTGCTCAGGTCAGTCTCATATACATATTTCTGGTTGATGTAGGTGTTTTATAACCATTAAAATCTTTGTCACTCAATCCTTATGCAGAAATTGCCATATTGTCAGATAACACTGTGACCTTGACCTTTGACATGTTGACATCAAAACCAACAGGTGTCTCCCTTTCCTCCCAAGTAACCAGTAAAGCAATTTGTATGACAAAAGGTCAAAGCAATCTCATGATATAATAAGTATAACAAGAGCACCGCCTAGCGGGTGCAGACCGCTCATCTATTTGTTAAAGTATGAATCAAAATCTGATTATAAATAAAGCAGTTATGGCAATTTTAGCAAAATTGTGGGGGTGTGGTCATTTATTACATTATCTTTCAAAAATGAAAAACAANTGCGTCCTTCAACTCTACCCGCTGGCAGGCATCTGAAAGGACATTCTGAAACAGAGCCAAACAACCCTTGCGTCCTTCAACTCTACCCGCTGGCAGGCATCTGAAAGGACATTCTGAAACAGAGCCAAACAACCCTTGCGTCCTTCAACTCTACCCGCTTTATATCTTTTCACATTTTTACAAAGATCTGACAACATTAATCAATCACTCATACTCATACAAAACAGTAAATATAAAAAGTATGAATGCACTAAAATGAAGAGATAATGCCATAATTACGGATATAAATATTATGTTCTCGTACCCTCAGTGTCGAGGTCGACGGCCAGGTTCTGGAATATGTCCATGTGCGAGGAGTGTGCAATGGTGCTCATACTGGGTGTCAGCCCCTTCGTGTGGATGTGCGTGATCGCCTGGGTGCCCACATACAGCACCAGCGCGTTCATCAGAGGGATGTTGTAGCGCGAGCCCGGCTCCTTCGACTGTAAGCTGATACGCAGGTCTGATAGGAAAGTCACGGGCGAACGGGTCTTCAGGTAGGAGTCCAAATCCTGTAAATATTATTTTGAATATTAAATTCTAACTACAAGGATATGATTTTGAAAACAATTCAGGGGAGGAAAATACCCTTCACTTACTTACTAGGTTCACAAAAGCTCGTTATTTAAAATACAGTCCACTCTCGTTATGTCGACATCGGATATCTCGATATTCTCGNTGGAGGTATCTAGGGGAACATTAGAAAAGATAATGTTTCGCCTCTACCATTTAAATATAGCAGTAATTGGTTTCACATATGCATACAGAGCAGAAGTGGAATACCAAATAGAAAACAACTTGTACTGCATTATGGACAATTTTATTGTGATTTCAAGACAGTAACATTAGTAGAGATAATGTTTCGCCTTTGCCATTTAAATATAGCAGTTATTGGATTCACATATGCAAACAGTGCAGCAGTGGTATACAGAATGTAGAAAACAACTTGTTCTGTATTATGGACAATTTTATTCTGATTTAAAGGGACTTGTTCACAGATTGGGGCATGTTTTATTATGTGCCTGAGTAAATGCCTTAAATTGCTAAATGTTTACCTCTGAACTTTAAAGCTCCATTATAATAACCAGAATATAATTTAAGAAAGATGTGAACAAATCGTAGCTGTCTGGTTAACACAGTGGTTAGTACGCGCGCTTCTAACCTTGGCGACCCAGGTTCAATCTTCGTTCCCGAAGCATGGAAGTTTAGTTGGTGGACACCATACAAGACAGGTGGGGTTTCATGCGGGTATTCTGGTTTCCCCCCACAGCACAATACCAAACCAAAATTATTTGTATAAAAAATAGCTGGAAAGTGCAGCTGTATCCAAAATGAGTCCCAACTTTCATTCATCCAGTAGCGTAATTAGGTATGAGTCTGGGCCACACTCTGGGTCCACGCTTAATACAACCTAATAAACTTCCAAATAAACATACACACACGCCCCCCTGAGTGGGGCTCAAACTACTGGCATTGGATCAGTATTGCATTAGCCCTTTGAGCGCTGTAACCGGATTTTGAAGGCCTTTGCAAACAGTTTGGATCCAGATGAGGCGCCACAAAACGTGGCGTCTCATCAGGATCCAAACTGTTTGCTATTCTGATAGTATTCTTTGAAAAAAAATCGAAGAAAATGCTAATTTTAGAAATTTAGCAGACAACATTTTAGCAGACAACAAATTTCCCAGCATGCAAAGGGTTAGCACCGTGGAGGCCCAAAGACAGTGACACTTTTGGGGCCCACTCAGTAGAAAAAGTTACTCTTAAATGAAGTTAAGTTAAATATGATTGTATTTCAATAATTTATCTGATATATAAATACAGTGTTTACACGCGAATGATTATTCCTTTAGTACCGCGAGAATACCGTGTTTCAGGCTAAGTAAGTTACAAAGTAAGTACACAAATTATTTCGTCACGATCTCATGGGGCCCCTTAATTTTAATTGATATGAGAGATCCATGTATATAAAATATAACAGAAACAACAAATCATTCCAAATTATTCATTCGTTTGCGTTTTTAACACTTTATAATTTTATCAATTTAAAATGATGATAATTCATAAACAAAGTTGTTTTTTCAATGTGAGTCTACATCATTAGTGGTACTGATTTAAATCTCTTATTTTCTGATTTTCTGCAACTAAAATTGTAAAATTGTCATTTCGACAATTTGTGAACTCTCTTTAAGCTGGAAACTCCAAAGTAACTTCCTTACCAAAAACATCCACAAAACCTACTTAATAAGTTTTTTTCTGTGTTTTCCTCAGTTTTAACCAAGTCGGTAAGCTAA
Organism: Dreissena rostriformis; assembly: GCA_007657795.1. Taxonomy (NCBI): domain Eukaryota; kingdom Metazoa; phylum Mollusca; class Bivalvia; order Myida; family Dreissenidae; genus Dreissena; species Dreissena rostriformis. The sequence goes on along the minus strand of VMBQ01002087.1, from coordinate 21,779 downwards.
AAAGAACCACTTCACCCAAGTGCCACCACGGCATGGTTTAACACAGATAAAACTGTGTTTAACTCCAGTTAAACACACTTATTTGGGAAGCTGTATCTGATTCAGAAATGCTTAGGAAATAACATGATCTCAATCACATCCTAGCATAATGTGACTGACTGTAAAAGTATCTGTTGGAGCAATATGTTGTCTGTTACTGCTCTTAACCCTTTGCATGCTGGGAAATTTGTCGTCTGCTAAAATGTCGTCTGCTGAATTTCTAAAATCAACATTTTCTTCACTTTTTTTCAAAGACCACTATCAGAAAAGCAAACAGTTTGGATCCTGATGAGACGCCACGTTCTGTGGCGTCTCATCTGGATTCAAACTGTTTGCAAAGGCCTTCAAAATCCGGTTCCAGCGCTCAAAGGGTTAACCCATTTATGCCTAGCGTCTAGAAAAAAGGCCTTGGCAAACAGTGTAGACCCAGATGAGACGCCGCATCATGCGGCGTCTCTTCAGGGTCTGCGCTGTTTGCTTAAAGGAATTTCTGTAAGAAATATTCTAAATATACATGTAGAAATAAGTATACTAGACATCCCTAATTTTGGAAATAAATTGATCCAAATTAGAGGGATGGGAGAGTCCACTAGGCATAAATGGGTTAATTTCTGTATGTATCGGAGGGCAGAAAAGGCATTGCCCTAACAGTGTAAAATGTGTTGACAGCCAGAAATACTTTTTGCTTCGATTGCTCTTGTGAAGAAAGACATTGAGATCAAGAGTGGCATTTTTTATGTTCATAATGGAAGAACTTACCGTTAACAGTTTTTGCTTTGCTACATGTGAAGGGTTCATTATTTCAAATCCTGTTTTAATCCTATTTGTATTTGCATATATGGTGCCAGATAAAAAATTTGACAGAAAAAAAATATTTGTTAATTTACAAAATTCTACCCTAGCAAAAAATCGTAAAATGGGGAAAAAAAGAAGTGTTAGTTGTTTTTTTTTATTGTTATTCCTCTTATGCACATTTATAATGAAAATTTAAAAAAAACACATAATCTCTGAAAATAATGAGTCATGTGATTTGGGAATCCAATTCTGTACAAGACGGTGCAGGTTTATCCTGTGTTTTTTCTGTGTCAATAGAAGCTCTAATAACCACTCACTTGTAGACGTTCATTGTCCAGACGAAGGACGTGTGTGTTTTTTTGCTTCTGCAGGCTTGTGGATGGACTGCAACAACACACAATCAATTTGTTCAATACTATTCACTCAAGAACACTGCATTCGTGGAATATTCTCAACTTACAAAATTAGGCTGACTTGATGTCTATTTTCAGGTGAATTGACAAGTGGTTCGAGTGGAACAGATCATGTCTCAACTTACAAAATTAGGCTGACTTGATGTCTATTTTCAGGTGTATTGACAAGTGGTTCGAGCGGAACAGATCATGTCTCAACTTATAGAAAATTAGGCTGATTAAATGTCTATTTTCAGGTGTATTGACAAGTGGTTCGAGCGGAACAGAATGTGTCCAGAACATCCTACGGACTAGCGACACTAGCACGGTCTTCTTCAACACATTTGAACACTTGCAGCTTGCTCTCCAATCTCCACCATGTGCTCGTATTGCGACATCACTGCACCAGCATGTGGTGGGACCACCACACCAGACATACCTTAGCTTGCACTTCTTAGAATTCAAGATCAGAGCTTTGGGTGCTTTGCCAAGCTAATTCTTCATATGGAATAGTACAAATGCATCAGGCTGAATGTGATAATAAAAATTTGGAAGCCTTAACGACTGAGATTGGATTATCGGATTATCTCTTATCGGCTAGTGATGAATTTGTTTTGGAAGTTGTATGTGTTTCACGAGGTAAATTCGATGAGATTTCTGTGTTCAAATAGTGTATTATCTTCTGGTTATCGCTGTCGTGATGAACATTTCATAGAATCTACTGAAAATGTTGCTTTAACAACTCTACATGTACATTAGAAGACAACAATAAGTAACTGGTATGCAAGTTGACACATGAGCATGTGACATCGATGCCAATGATTCTCTGGCTACATATGACATGTTGAGCTACAGGACTCCACTGCAGGTTGAGCTACATGTCTTGCTACACAAAATGTGGGCATATTGGTCTATTAGTTGACATGTCACGGGACTCCACTGCAGGTTGAGATGCATGTCTTGCTACACAAAATGTGGGCACATTGGTCTATAAGTTGACATGTCACCGGACTCCACTGCAGGTTGAGCTACATGTCTTGCTACACAAAATTTGGGCACATTGGTCTATAAGTTGACATGTCAAGGGACTCAACTGCATGTTGAGATGCATGTCTTGCTACACAAAATGTGGGCACATTGGTCTATCAGCTCAATTACCAGGACTGTATGGGTGTGACTGGATCTCTTACACGTACAACCGGCGCCCGTCTGTAAAGACAAACATGAAATGGTATGAGGCAAACATGAAATGGCATGAGGCTGAAGAAAATGGCTCAGTAGAGAAGAGTTAGACTGTAATGAAAGAAAAATAGTGTAATGAGGAACTGATTGAATATTAGTCATGCTCTGGGAAAACAGGGCTTAATGCATGTGTGTAAAGTGTCGTCCCATATTAGCCTGTGCAGTCCACACAGGCTAATCAGGGAAAACACTTTCCACCCTAAACTAGATTTTCATTTAGAATAGACTTTCTTTAAACGAAAAATTCCATAAAATTGGAATGTATTGTCTCCGATAAGTCATCTGGGACGACACTTGATCCACATCATGTCATGTATTAAGCCCCATTTTCCCAGAGTGAGCTTATAATGTCAAATTGTTGGTGCCATTTTTATTTCTCATGGAGAACCATCGTTTGCATTGTTGACTTCTGCAGGGATCTGCATGTCTGAGTCGACCATTCATTATGCAATTGTGCACAGATTGGCTTTTTAAATTTAAAGGCTGCAATTGCAAAGCTGCTGATGTGGTCATAACGTGAAGTTCTCAGTTATACTGATATGCATTATGGTTCGTAGATTTTAGAAACCTTAACTCGTGAATGTTGCTATTAAATGTCCATTTTTGTGATCATTTTTCTGAAATCATTGAAATTAAATGAAGTCTCTGTCATTGTTTTAATGACAGAAATATTATGAGATAATACCTTCACTACACTGGTATCACACTGAATATGGGTGGATATTAATACAAGCTGTGAGAGAATCATGAACATTAACGAATGATGCTAGCTGGTGAGCTGTCATTCCTATAGACCCTTGGTGAGAATAATCAAGAGAACAATGGTGCTTGGTCTTCTGACAAAAGTTCTGTGAACTGTACTAGTTAGTGTTGTGGCGCTTGGCTGCTGGCGGTTGCAAGTGAGTCTCGTTTTGAGAAAATGGACTTTATGCATGTGCGTAAAGTGTCGTCCCAGATCAGCCTGTGCAGTCTGCACATGCTAATCAGGGGCGACACTTTCCGGTTTAATGGAGTTTTTCATTCAAAGGAACTCCTTTTAAACCAAAATCCAGTCTAGGTGCAAAGTGACACTTTATGCACATGCATGAGACCAGCTTTCCCTGAACGCGGCCCAAGTGTGTTTGTAGGGAGCACTGCAAGTGCCTCTCTTGTGATACTGACACTGTAAATATCTGCTCATTGTGATAGTTCTGGGCAGTCTTNAGAATGGAAGACCCCTTTTGATTTTTAAGGTCAACAGTTCAAAGGTGAAGGTCACAGGGGCTTGTCACATTAATTTGTTTCCACAAGATATCTTTAGAATGCTTTGAACTAAGATCATGAAAATTGGTAAAGTGGTTAATACTTCTGAGAAAGGGAAGACGCCTATAGATTATGAGATCACCAGGTCAAGGTCACAGGGTCTTGTAGCAGGAAATTTATTTCAGCACTATTTTTTAGAACGTTTTAACCTGCGATCAAACAAATTGTTTTTGTGGTTCAGTGGGATGAAAAGAAGACAATTTGATTTTTAGGTCATCAGTTTAAGGTCAAGGTCACATGATCAAGAAATTGGTTTCTTCATTATATCTAGAAAATCCTTTGACCTTCGATCATCTTATTTGGTATGGTGGTTATTTGGGAGGAATAATGACGCATATTGATTTTGAGGTCAACAGTCCCAAAGTCAAGGTCACAAGGGCATGTAACAGGAAATTAGTGTCTTAACAATAACTTGCGAATTCTTCAACCTTTTATCATGCAAAATGGTGTAGTGGGTATCTGGGTTGAAAGTAAGACGCCCATTAATATTGTGGTCATCAGGTGAAAGGCCAAGGTCACAAGGCTTTTATCATGAAATTTGTTTTGGCACAATATCTAAATAATTTTAGGATCATATAAAACAGAACATGTATCTGGTTAGTCTTGAAAGAGGATGACCCCATATGATTTTCAAATCAAGAGATACAATGGGTCAAGGTTACATAGGCAACTTTTTTACACCGGTAGGGGAGCATACATGTTTTACAAACATCTTTTATTTTTATTTTAAGTGCAAAATTATCCAAAACCTTCAGAAGAAAATGCAAATAAGCTAATTAAATTTCAAAGCATCAGAACTCCAAATTGTATTTCTATAATAATAAACTGATTGAATTTCTTAAATAATATAATATTTTTAAGAACTGTAAATCTGAATCATTAGAAGTAGATGTTCTATAGCATCAGTATATTGTGTTAGAATTTGCAACGTACATGTATGTGACTCTTGGGTTTCCTCAGTTATTTCATCAGTAACATTCAGATAGTCTGATCATATTGTCACATTAAGAAATGTACAAAATATAAACATGCCCTTGTAAACTCATGCACGTAAAACTAGTTCATCAAAACATTTGTTAGATAAATCTGGATCACTCATGCTTCAGCTGATTTCATTGCAAGATATCAAAACAACTTTCAATTGAAACGTACTGGCTGACGTTAACCCGAGTTGTTGACCGGCCAGATGTAGCTAATATAAGAAAAAATTGATGCATTTATACCGGTATGAGTTACAAGTCAAAACTTACCACCACCAAACACAATTTTGACAAGTTATATTTGCTTTAAGATATAAAGTAGAATTTTGCAATCAACATAATTATGGACAAGTGAATAATTAAAATATTTCCACACCCATGGTTATCTGGTACAAATAGAGGATTGTGACAACACTTAAAAAATAATGTATGTAATTAATGCTTTTGCTATATTCATTAGTGCTTTCAGGGATAACAGTATGTACGCTCAACATCACAGTTCTTCTTACTTGACAAAACAAAAGGATCAGTAAACATGAATTAAACTTCCTTAAAAAAGAATACCATCGGGTCTTTGTGTAATAAAGCCAGTATTTGGCTATTTTCGCACATTCAAGTAAATATTTTGCCATTTTTTAAAAAGTTTTGGATGCATTGGAAAGAATGCCCAGGTCAAGTTAACAAATATTTATGTCACCTTTTTATCATGTTTATGTAAGTGTAAATAGTATAATTTATGATTTTTTAGCCAATTGCCTTGATAATTTCTTTGGTATATATAATTTCTTTAATGGCGGATACAGTTTTCCGTCTGATGCATATAATATTATGCTATTTCTGCTATTGTGTTAGACATTGTATTCTATGTGATACAGCCTATGAGATTGTTGTTATAGTTGTTCTGTTGTAAGAATGATTACATGCAGCTTTTGTTGTCATAGATACACTTTTTCCCTCCCACTGTTGAACAAACTAATCGGTTATTCCAGAAGGCATTTATGGTGATTTTTTGTTGGTTTTTGGTACAAATCCACATGTATACCAAAAACAAACTTTGTAACAGACTAAATGGTTATTCAATATTGATGTATTTTCTTGATTTATATGAATTTCAGTTTCATTATTGTTAAGAGCAGTAAAATCTTTGACATTTTCAAATAACCATATATGTATGACCTTGTGCATATAAAAGTCTGTAGAACTGAAATAATCAAAGGTGACATTGCAAGCTAGCATTCTTGTGAATACAGCAAATGCGCTTGTGTCCATTGGATGTGTTTTTACCTGTATTGATGGCATGTTTGAAAATTAACATATGTTTTATGATTAAGATTTACATTACAATTAAATCTGAAATATCTGTTGAAATGCTGTGAGTTACTCAAGTCGACTTCGGAAATTTTCTGTAGCATTAATACCACTTTAAGCAAACCAATAATCAAATCTGTTCTGCAAAACTTGTTTTGTTCATGAAACTGACCCATGCTGTCTCTTTGAAATTTTAATGGTCCTCAATTCAAGTGACTGCAATATTAAAGCATGTATAAACCATCTACACAAACATGTTAAAATTCTATTTACTTGTACACCTGTCAATGATTAATTATATGTTCCATTTCATTTTTGTAAGGCAAAATAGTTTTTCAAAAATAATGTTTGCTTGTATTTTGTTTCTGCTGCTTATTTGTATAACTCTTCTCACGGTGTTGTCATCTTGAACATGTAAGCTTCAGTGTGATTCGTAAAAGTCATTTTGTTATATTTTTGTAAACAGTAGTTAGTGCATTCCAGTTTAACTCATGTACAGTTTATATTCCCAACCATCATTTGAGCCTCTTTCTCGGAAAACTGGGCTTAATGCATGTGCGTAAAGTGTCGTCCCTGAGAAACCTGTGAGTCGGCACAGCCAAGTCTGGAACGACACTTCCCTCTTTAATGTATAAAAAAACGAAAATCGAGTGTAGGTGGAAAGTTGTGTCCCTGATTTAGCCTGTGCACAGGCTAATCTTGGATGACAGTTCGCGCACATACATTAAGCCCAGTTCTCGCAGATCGTGGTTCATATGTTAATCTTAATTTCCTTGTATTCATGAGTTATCATTATTTACACTTTCAATGATTTCATAATTTATTGTACATTCTTATCACACTGTCTTGCAATCATGCATTCAGGGCTTGTCCCTAAATGAAAACAGATTTTAAGGAATACGTTTCTATTATCCTTCATATTAAGAACATTTGAGTTTAGTACTTTTATTTAAAAAGGTTAATACGGTTATCGCTACTCGCATTAATGATTTGTTCATTCATTGAAACATTTTCATTTTTCTTTGCATTTTTAGATCTCAATTTTTGTTCTCTTACATTGGTTTTAAGGAATTTATTATTAAACATAGAATTAAAAAATACTATAAATAACAATTCATATTCATAACATATTATCAGTGGTCATTGAATATCATAGAATACAAGTTTGCTTTATACTTGACAGCTTTATACACGTATAAAGTTGATTGGACACCACAAGGACTCATCTGTATATTTGCAAATAAGGCTGTTAAGCCATTGTGGCATTCAACAGTTGAATTATGATGATGATGTCTACTATTTTACATGCTTTGCTTTTACGAATACATTCGTCCATATCATTTCTTTTTGTATTTGGGTGTCTTTGAATTATGGTATTGTCATTATGTCTTTCATTTGTTAATTGTTGTTTGTTGTGTGTGGTTACACATTCATAGTGGAATATAAGTGTAGTCATGAATATACTGATATTGTTTATTTTTGTATAAACTGAAAAATAAGTTGTTTCTTTTGGAAATTTAACACTTTATATTATTTCTGTTCATAAATGAAAGTCTTGTATCAAAAATATTGTTTATTATTCAATTTCCTCACTAGTGTAAGGGTAAGCTATACATTGTGATGAATAACGGATTAAACCCCACCCACCCACACTTCTCAGGAGCTGAGGAGGGGGGCTACATGCACGTAGGAATAACTCTGTCCCATTAACATCTTTATGGTCATACTTGGTGATCTAAAAACAAAATAAAGTGTTAATTGTGTCAAGGCTCTACATATGTGTCATAGCAGTATGTGGGATTATTAGACACTGTCAGTTATATCTCTAGTTGTATTTGTTTGTTTTTATCTTGCACATCATCCCTTTAGTTACTACACACACAGACACAACAGAATTGCAAAAAAAAACGTCAGTTAGCTTCTGTCTTTATTATACTATTGTTCTACTGCAATATAAGCACATGGAATTGTTAAGAAAGCTTTAAAAATCTAAATGTGCTAATGGTGTATGCATTAAAGATACATATGTATATAATTTAGTTTTGTTGTTTTGTACAATCCTTCTAAACTACAAATGTTTGCCTCCCATTATGCAGTTTAAAAAAGTAAAATTATTTACAGCTATAAAATATAAATACATGTACACTAACCACACCATGGTCATCTTTTTGTGCAATACAATTTATTTTTAATATAAAGTAACCTCCAACAGAACCTGGGTTTGTATTTTTGCAATGTGTTATACACCCATCAAAAATGCCCTTCGTTGTACTAGAGACCAGGCAAACATGAGAAAAATGAGTCCATGTGGCTTTGACAACTCAAAATGATCGCTGTCTCTGAGATGTATGCTGGATTGTTTTATCCTGGTCATATTCTGTTACCCAGGCCATTGGATACACCAAGCACTTTTCTTAGTGCCTATTTATACAGAAATTCTTGTCCTTTGTTAGGAGAATAAGAATCCCAACAAAATTAAATCAGTACGATTTCAATAAGTGAGCCGACCCACTGAGAAGAGAGAGAGGATATTGATCGGTGCACAATTTCAATTTCACATGCAGATAATTATAACATTAACATTGAAACCAGATGGACAAGAAGCTTTGTTTCGTATGCTGTCAGTTTTTATTGGATGAACTTCATAATAACCTCTAATTGGAAAAAAGTACTGTATGATCCTTCAATAGAAGAATATTGCTGTTATACTGTTTCATGTGTATCGTTGACGTAGGTTATGATAACAGGTCGATTATTATGATTCAACTCTGTATGTGGGTATCTTTGTTTGTTAATAACTGTGACTTTTCATTTATGTAGTGTTCAAAAACTGCTTTCATTGTATTATCTGCATTACTAATTTTGTATTATACGTGTGTTATAGTCAGTAGCACTGTAAATTACCCTACACTGTTGGATATTATTTCCGTCACTTATTCACAAAGCAATTCATATGGACGTCATACTTACTAATGTATTACTTTGCTGGATCATGCTATATGAAATTGAGTAAAGGTTATTTTGTCTGATGTCTCGCTTTTTGTTGTTCATCTCCCAGTTTGGTTTTCACGATTATAGATGTGTTATATGTAAGACTTGGAAACAAAGGGCAATAACTCCGAGAAAGAATAGTGCACAGGTATGACCTAAAACTATGGGCAATATATCCCTTGTTAGGTACCGGTCAGCTGCCTGACAACGTCTTTGAAATTGAATAAGTGTCAAGAGGTATTGCACCGCGAAAAAATGTCCTACTTTGAACGAAAGATCAATATCTCCCTGCAGAAGCATGGAGCAGAACAACCCGACCATTTAGGCATGTCCCCCTCCCTATATATATATATAAAAAAATAATTTGGCAATTTGCAAGGTGAATTTTAATGCTTATAAAAACCGTATTTTGTAATATAAATTTATGGAATATAACAAGTAAATCAGCACCTTTCGGAAGTCTTAAGCTTTAAACATTGGTGTGAATTCACAACAATATTAAAAGCTTTAGATTTCTGAAACTTACAGGTTTTAACAAATGACGATTATCAATATCACCTCTCTAATTGCTTCAACCATTTTTTTTTTTCACAAATCAATAACAGTCACAGGTTTTTTTGTCTGATTTTTGGGAAAGACCTTGTCTTTTTAAAGGGAAAAAAATTCGCGAAACGCCTAATATTTGGGGGAAATAATGAAAGTCTTAAATAATCAATTTAACAAAGTACTGTTTTCAAACAAATTCAAGGCAACAGATAATTTAATTATACAATATTTTTCTACACTGGATCAGGTTAACTTATATAATGAGATCGATTTGGTGTTTCAATTCAATTCTCGGTACTCAATTATTTTAAATACTGAATTCTGCCAAATTCTTATCTGTTGCTCGGCAAATTTATGAATATGTTTTTCTTTTCAACAAACATGTTAACTATCTCTTGGTAGTCTTTTTCAGTGATTTCCTTTCAAAAATTATAAATACTCAGTTTAAATACCTTTGTCAGTGTTTTTGTTCCCGTTCAAATTCAGGGCCCCATTTCCAATGTAAAAAAAGTATATATTATTCCTAATTGGGACCTAAAAATTCCCAATTAAAAATGTCCAAAAAAAATCAAACCTTTAGAGGGGAAAAATACGTCTAGGGGAAAGGGCCTTCTCAAAGAAGGAAA
>VMBQ01002087.1:0-10988 GCA_007657795.1 Dreissena rostriformis | reverse complement strand
GGGGGGGGGGGGGGGGGGGGGGGGGGGGGGGGGGGGGGGGGGGGGGGGGGCCGAGCCCATGGCCTGGATACGGGCCTGCATGTCTACTCTATAAGGATACTGCATATAAATTTTCATATACTTCGGATCAATATTTTCAGACATCTCACACGGATACGAAAAATTCCAAAGCAGATATCATGTAAAGGGCAATCCTTGCTGAAAAATCATTGGGGCTCAACGATCTGGCAATACACTTGTAGACTTGTCTTAGGTAACACTTTTCAAACTTGAATGTCTCAGTCATTAGTTAAGGTTTTGATTTAAAATTTTACATGTGATCGTTTGACTTCATTCTGAGCAAGCTCGCGATAAAATCATTCATCCGTGGCGATCGGACGCTTTAGCACGTGGGGTATGTATGGTGTCATCTTTTTGCACGTGGAAATGGTGAAACGCAATATTATTCTACATTTATTTTAATTTCATCATTTTATGTGGGTTCTTAGATTAGAATAACATAAAACTAGTTTTTAAAAATGTATGGCTCATATGAATATTCAGGACCGCATCCGCGCATTTTGGCAAATTGCAGGTTACCTGCAAGTGTATTGGAGACTTTTCTTACGCAACACTTCAATCTTGAATATCTCAGTTAAGAGTTAAGATTTTCATTTAAAATTGTACATGTGATCATTTGACTAACATTCGCTGCAAGCTTACGATAAAAATCATTCATCCGTGACGATCGGACACTTTCGCACGTGGGGTAGGTAGCCTGCAATTTGCCAAAATGCCCGGTTGCGCTTCCGAATATTCAAATGAGCCGTAACTTAAAACAATGTTTTCCAGGTTAAAGAACCCATCTAAAATGATAAAATTGAAATAAATTTATAATAATATTGGGGAATTTCAAAATTGAAAACATGCAGAAATCTGTGAACAAGTCCCTTTAAAATATTCTTCTGATTCTTGCGCTCGACGCACCGTCTCGCGCCCAAAACACCGTCTCATTTGAACCATTAAAAAAATGCATTTTAAAATGTGTACAAAAATCTGTATTTTAATATTCGTTTTCATTGTGTATAACATTGATTTTGAAAGTAGCCGTTTCTTTTTGCACGTATAACTCCGTCTCATATAGATTAATGATTTGTTTCAATTCATTTATGTAAACAAATATGTATGTAGCTATATGTATATGCTATGTGAAGTTAAAAGTCGGACAATCATTTTTACATCAAAGCAAATTATTATAAATGTCAATGGGCTTATACTTCCGCTCGATTGGTAATTGTCGGCTCGGGTAATACTTAAATGTACCCCGGGTACGGCACATATACTAAAACGTACCCGGGCAGTTTAGACTGAACCCAAGTTTTATTCCCGCCCAAAATCCGATGTGGTAAAACTTGCTACGAAATCCGAAACAAAATTCTCTTCGAACAAAACCTGCCTCAACATGCTTTTTCGAGTAGGAGTTTATATAGAGGCCATTATACAGAATAAATATTATTATTATTAATTTAAAAAAAAAACGACAACTACCAATTTAGCGTTAGTATTCCCGGGTACGTTTTAGTATATTTTCCGTACCCGGGGTTCATTTAAGTATACTTAAGAGTACCCGGGGTACGTTTAAGTAGTACCCAAGCCGACAATGACCAATTGAGCAAATAGCTAAATCGGAACTATACTTCATCATCTACTCAAACTGTGTGACACGATCATGAAACGATATGTTCGGGAGACATAAACATCAATAGTGGTTTGCACATCTTGATATGTTCGGGAGACATAAACATCAATAGTGGTTTGCACATCTTGATATGCTCAGGAGACATAAACATCAATAGTGGTTTGCACATCTTGATATGNCGTTTCATAAACACGTTCGCAGACTTAAGAATTCTTACGAATCTTACTAGCGTAAAACCAGTCTGCGCTCTTTAATTGAAGGTTTGAAAAGACGTTAAACTGTCATTTGGCACCATCTGTCAGATTATTATAAACACTACGAAAACTAGTAGAAAAGCAATTAAACTAATTGTTATGTATTCAATTATTTTTCTCTTTTAAAATAAATAAATGCGAAGTCGTCAGCAGAAATGCTTTCAAATGAGGTCGACGTTTTATGACGCTAAACGTGTTTTTGTGTGGCGTTAAATAACTGCACTTGATTAGTTGAATCCATTCAGGTGAACTGAAACATACAGTTCTGTGTCAGGCCCCAGAGAGAGAGAAGAAACTACTCTCCCACTATCTTGTAACAATAACTGTTAATTTGATGCAGGGGTCAGCCTACAAGCAGGCAGACAATGAAAAGTAATAAATCACATGTAACGGGGCTGATAAGCTCTGGCCATATGTTTCCTTGATACCTTGAATGAAGATAAAAAAGACACAGTGTTCATTTTACTGTGAATAAAACAATTATATTAGTCATGTTTCAAACAACTGATTTAGATTAAGTTATTATTATGATTCAAAGTTATTAAGTTATTATAAGTGTGGACGTGTGGTCTTTGTTAGATAAACAGTGATATTGTCAAGTTTTAAGCAACTAATTTTAAGTTCTTATCAATGTTATGAAGTTATTCTAAGTGTGAACTTTGTCAGATTTTCAAGAGAGGTCCATATTGCACAAGATCCTTCTCAGAAAGAAATGATGGTAAGTATTTTTTTTTAGCAATGATTAATTTTGAATATCATAAATCTGAATATCGGTCCGTTATTTTCCTATTTCTTAGAAATTCATCAGAAGTTACCAAAATATTCTTTGAATATACAGGGAATATACAGGGACTTGTGTTTGAGCTTCATGGTATAAGATAGAAGTTACTTATTAAGAGAAATTTTAATAATCAAGGAACCGGTAAAGGGCGGAGCTGCCGTGGGTTTTTAATTGTTTAAATTTCACCCAATAAGTACTGATTTATTTCAGTGTTCAACATCAGTTTACTCATGCACATTCATCCCAAACTCTTTTCATTATTAAGTGTTTAAAATTATTGAGTGGCCAATCAGATCGCAGTATTTCAAATAAACAGGAGCACATTTATTTTAGTAAATCAGCTCAGTGGACTACTAAACTTATTAATAGTTCTCTGATCAGCATTAACAAATTTAATACCTCCGCATTTGCTCCGTACATGGTAAACAGTTTACTATAAGTCTATGTTCTGAAGAAAAATATATTTAACATAGAAATTGTGATATAAATACACACTAGTTAAAATTTTAGACTAATATACAGAAAGTATATTTACAGCTCTGATTCTTCGATTAAACACCAATTAGTCTTGCTAATATTTTATTTTAAAATTATCCATAAACATAATTATATAAGTATCGCCTCCCACCAGTATAATCGGGACGCTCGAACCCATTTATTGGAGCGATCAGCTTTCTTCTAGAATAATGTCAAATCTAACGTATAAGTTTTATAACATTTAATAATAGTTTTTTTTTATAATTCTACTCATCTAATAATTATCCTTTTTTGCGTTTTAGGAAACAACGGGAATCTGGAAGGAAAAATTTGAAAAAGTCTAATTCAAGTCGCACAAATGGAAAAAGCGACATCTATCAAAAGCTTAAAAGAATTAACATGTGTTGACATAGAAGGTACAATACACTTAGAGTATAATCAGTTTGTGTTATTCCTACAAAAGAACCGATTAGAAAGTGAGGCACATCTTTCAACTAGTAACATTCTGAAGGAACTAAGAAATCACAAAAATAGGATCCGCGACGTAAATGGACAGCGTATGTTAACAATCAGTTCTTTCATACGTTACATTTCAATACATTATGAGAACTTGGAGTTATGTAGACGCATTTTCAGTGACATTATATCAGTGCTCTTTATAAATGACAATTCAAACACAAATATTTATTCTTCATCCTTGCCAACACTGCTTGATATTTATCAGCAGATTGCAAAATATGACTCAAATATTTGGTGTGAAGAAATATTGAAAGATGTGAATGTTACAGAAAGCAGAACCTTGTACACTGATTATCAAAGCATATTTACTGAAACAGAGTGGAAAAAGATATGTATATTTGAACACCATTTTGCCAAAGATGCGGTGACGTATTTAATTTATGAGGAGGAAATGAGCCAAAAGCAATCATATTTAAAACATTTAATACAAATAAAATCAATTGCTTACACTACTGTGATAAAGTGTGAAAAAAACAATACAAAGTAATTTGGATCGGAAAAGAGCAGCAAACGAAGTTAATGAAGTTAACTTAATCGACGGAGAAATAACGCATTCATATCAGAGGATTGATGACACACTGAATAAATGCATTGAACACTACACGAGCGAAAAAGTAAAATGTGCAACTGTTCCCTGTCCTTAAAGTAGCTGCAATGAACAAGTTTGAAGAGTTCATCTTTTTGTTGAAACCGATGATGAACCAAACTTCACAAAAAAAGGAAAAATACTAAAACGGGAACTCGACAAAAGTCATGGACTAATTTGCGCTTATATAGTTTCTGTTCGATGCGGCACATTCGAATTATATTCTTGTTCAAACTGTGACTCACCCACCGGGATTGGACATAGGTTTCAATTGCAAGAGACGTTTCTTGACAAAAAATAAAAAATCAATGTGGTACAGGTAGTGACAGACATTGATGATGAGAACTTCTTGATATTCGTAATATACACTGGGACCTAGTGATAGTTATAAGTTAAATAATAGTCATATTGAGTAAGTTCAATCAGGCATACCTGTACTTAAAGCTAAGAAATATGAAATATCACGCCCATTAAATTTATAGATATTGTATAAACCTTTCTTAGAAATATATATGTACATAATTTTGCTATTTCAAGAGCTTGCTTCAATGTTGTAATCTGTTCTTTTTATGCAGTCTGTTGTTCCCTGCAACGGGCTGTAAACAAGGGGTTAGGTATCAAGCGACTGTCAGAGATAATGAGGTACCTGCTTGTTGTTTAATGTAGTAGTTAAGTGTGCTTTAAAATCTTATTCCTTTAAGGGACACCCTGTACCTTTTGTAATTCTATATTTTTACCTAGCTTTATAGTCCCAATATACCGATATCAACATAGTTCAATGTGCTCGAGGCTCTCCTATTCATAACTTTCCCATATACATCTGCTGTGTATTATAATATTTAGTAAGTGATGCATTGTATTTTCCAAATTAGCCTTGGAAGTGTGTTACTAGAGCTCGATTATTTTTTTTTAGCGTTTTCTATATTATTGTATTTTTATGTCCCCCAGTATAATGGGGGACATATTGTTTTTGCCCTGTCTGTTCGTTGGTTTGTTTGTTGGTTTGCACAAACGTTAACATTGGCCATAACTTTTGCAATATTAAAGATAGCAACTTGATATTTGGCATGCATGTGTTTCTCGTGGAGCTGCACATTTTGAGTGGTGAAAGATTAAGGTCAAGGTCACCCTTCAAGGTCAAAAGTCAAATATTTGGGTCAAAATCTCTGAAACTTTAACATTGTCCATACCTTTTGCAATATTGAAGATAGCAACCTGATATTTTGCATGCATGTGTATCTTATGAGCTGCACATTTTGAGTGGTCAAAGGTCAAGGTCATTCTTCAAGGTCAAATATATGGGTCAAAATCGCTCATTCAATATACACTATAACTTCTAAACAACTTCGTTCATATACTTCTTATCTCATATGCTTTTGTATCTCATACAGCTGTACGTTTGAACTTCAAGGTCACCCATCTAGGTCAAAGGTCAAGTTCTGTCAAGGTCAAGGTCATCCTTCAAGGTCATTTTTTTTTTTAAACTGCACGCACAGAATCGCTCAAACTATAAGGTCAAATACTTAACGGTCAATGTCCCAATGTCAAGTTATGTAAAGGTCAAGGTCATCCTTCAAGGTCAAAGTTTTTTTTTTAAATCTGCACCCACAGAATCGCTCAAACTATAAGGTCAAATAATTTAACGTCAATGTCCCGAGGTCAAGTTCTGTCAAGGTCAAGGTCATCCTTCAAGGTCAAAGGTCATTTTTTTTAAACTGCACCAGGTCAACCTTCAAAGTCAAAGGTCAAATATATGTGTCAAAATCGCTCAAAAGGGGACATTGTGCATTGTGTTTCACAAACACATACCTTGTTTCTTATTTGGGATCTGGGATAAAAAGTGTGGTTTGAATGAACTGTACTTACTTGATTTACTTCAGAGACGTCACTACCAAACGAGCAGAAATGCATTGTGTAATTAAGATATTCTAATAATTTCTCTGATTCTGAATACCCTAATAGTAATTTATGATATTATACCCCATTGCTGAATACCCCAACTGTAACTTATGTTATACCCCCAGTAAGAAGTAGGCTGAGTATACTGGAATCAACATGGACGTCTGTCCGTCTGTCTTTCCGTAAACTTAAATTAGTCCAGAGCAGTTCTTCTACACCTTACAACGTACAAAATTCAAACTGACATGCATTGTTTCTGAGGATATGAAGTTGTGCATGTGTGAATTTTATCAGCATATAGTTAAAATTACATCCCCTTTTTTCTGTAATTTTTGTTAAATTATTATTATGATTATACCGACAATATTAGCAAACATATAACATCTTTGCAACCACACATTATATATTTGTCATGTAACGTTATATAGCGACCATCTACTACTAATAATAGGTTTCGATAAATCATGACCCTTGGGTCAAATCTGGCCACATCCAGGGAGTCATATAGTTTATATACTAAACTTGTATTGCAAAATAACTTTAATATAGTTTTCCCCTGAACCCAAATGACCGAAAAGTTCAACTTCCAGCATTGTTATTTTCTTCATTTCTGCTCTAGCTGCATATTCCATTACATGGCATGGGTTTGGGAGGCTTAATTGTTGATTCAAGCACTGACTGTTTGTTTACTAAATATTGTACTGAATGCATCATCATAGCATTCAAAGCCAATTTACAGGCTGTTATAACCCACTGTTTTGATCAAAAAGCAGGAAAAATCAACAATAAAGTTTTTTTTATTTAGAGAAAAAAATGTGGCAATTAAACCCCAGTTTTACAAACACAGTATCTATAAACCAAAACATGTGTCATGATGTCATTATTTCAGCAAAATTCTCCAGTTTAACTCTTAAATTTAGATAAATAGTGTCAAAAGCATTGAATAAAAAGAACACTCTTGGTTGAGCCAGTTAAGAAAATATTTATATATATTATTAAGTTGTAAATTAAAATTGATAATCTACCAAAACCAACATGTCTTCTCAATTAACATTTGTTTTAGCCTGCTTTTTGAAGAGTACTGTTTCCTCATTCCTGATCGAGAGCACTGTATTTGTTTAGTTACGGACAGTATCTATATAGTGCACTGTATATTCACTTGATCAAGGTTCACTGGAAGGGGACGTAATTCTTGACTGCTTTGTTACCTTTTTCTGGACATCTGAGTGTGTTTGTTCCAAAACAAATCCACTGAAGGAATGTATAATAACTTCCCGTTTTTCAAATAAAATTGCGCAAAAACTCTCATGTGGCCGTGAAGGGAATGCGCGTTTTGTTATGTGTGTTATGCTAGTTCAGATTCAATTATTCAGATTGCGTGACAAGATCTCTATCCTGTGAAGCGTTGCAATAGACACATCAAAAACTTCCTGTTGTTTGGTGTTTGTTAAATAATGATAACGATACATACCTTCCCTGTATTTGTATTTGGTTTTTAAGACAAAATAACTTCCCTGAATGGTTGTTTACTAGATAGCTATCAGAGAAGCACATCACATTAACCTTTGTGTGAGTAACAGAGCAATACAGAGCTGAATGGCTTGCCATTGTTAATAATGTCTGATTTGAATAAAAGGTAAAACAAGATCACAGAATAACTCGTCCTTGAGGTGAACAGGGTAACAATACACTTTTGTAAAAACAAACTCTTGGTTCAAAGCCGGGACTCAGTTGGTGCAGACTTGTAGAACCATATCTAATAAATCTATTNCTTTTTAAATTATTTCACCATTTGTAATGGAATAAAGTCGAGAGCTCGCTCATTCATGAGAGTGTTCTATAGATATTATGATTTTTTTTAACAAATAAATATGTTCAGTAAAGTGCAATCGCGCGTTTGTAATATGAAGTCCCAACACCACGGTGCCTATACCACGTGACTTTTTATGATCTGTGTGGGGAGACAACTGTCAACAAAAGCGCGACTCGGGTAACATTTTCAAGGATTTCTTTTTAAATATTTCACCATTTTTAATGGGATAAAGTGGGGAGCCCGCTAATTCGTGAGAGCTTTCTATATGTATCATGAATTTTTTTAAACAAATAAGTATTTTGTCAGTTAATAGCAACCGCGCGTTTTAACGGGTAGAAAAATGAATGATCAGTGTGGGGACTTTATATTACTTTGAAACAGAAACGTCACCTCTGGTAAAATTAAGCAATAAACGTTAAGGGCGGAGCTTATAATATATCATTTTGTATGCATTTTTAGGTTTCTGTTATATATTTATGAAAAACAGTTCAAGAAAAACATTCTTATTGTAATATGATCTGTGTGGTATACGTTTTTAGAAAGATCTGTGTGGTATACTGTCTTTCAAGTTTTTTTTTATTTCTATTCAGTTGTTTAACAATCGAAAACTGCTTATCAACAATGTATTTGTATATAAATTATAACATTAATATAGTTATCACATGCAATACCTTGTTTCCCATGTTATATAACCATTACGAAGATTTTTATCTTAAACATGTGTAATTTTCTTTTTGAGCGTTTTAATTGCTTGTTTTCGTTCGATTGACATATCGCATTCCTTATTCTGATGAAATGACGTTGTGACGTTAAAGGGACTTGTTCACAGTTTATCAAAATGAGAATTTTTCAACTTTTTGTCTCAGATTCAAGAAATAAATGAACAATGTGCATCAGTGTGCGAAATAACATTAATGACGCAGACTTATACTGAATATACACTTTCTTTTACGAAAAATCATCGTTAGAAATTGATACAATTATAAAGCGTCTCAGACGCGAAACGATTTAAAAATGTCGATTTCTTGTGTTATAGTTATATTTTGTAACAACACGTGGATGGTTTTATAAAGTATAAACTAAATGGCAACCCATGTGAAGACGGATGGTCAGGTCCGCACATAATGTAGTCGTAAAGACTCAACGACGACCCGAACAAAAATTCTGAATTACACGCACACACACGTGAAGAAGGATGGCTGAGTGGTTTCGGCGCTTGGCTTTTACTCCATGAGTCAGTGGTTCGAGCTCTGTTGTGGTTAACTTTTTTTCTCTTTTTTTCCCTTTTTTACCTTTATTCTTGTTTTGATATTGGAGCTCTTTAGTTCTGATGTTTATATTTATCAATTTAAAGCATTTAATGACAAACTTCAAAATATGCCAAAAAACAACAACAACAACAAAACAACAACAATCGTGACCTACTGAACTCGCAGTTATAATTTGTGATATTTTTTACGATTCTCGTTCTTTGAAGCAATACAACATATAATTTTGTAAGTAAATAATATGTTGTGGAATGCATTATCCTTATTATTTTATTTTTTTATATAAATTCAGAATCAGCTGATCATACCATGGCTGAGTTCCACGGACCATAACCAAGTGTTATCTGCTGAAAGAGAAAATTATCATATTAAAAACTTATTTCGCACTATCAAATGGACTTGTTCTGGAAAAAATATTGTTAACCTGCCTAAACTGCAACCTAAAGTTTACCATTACATTACATGTACATTGTAGTTTAGTATACAGCTTGTGATTGCGATTAATTTTAATTGCAACCAGAAATGTGTCACAGACACTGATGCCCCACAACACATGTTCTGATACAGACAAATCCACGTAACAGTTTACTTAGGGCTAAAGGCAAGGATAAATTTAAGCAAAAAATAATCGCACCCAAAGTTCATATCTTAACGACCATTTACACATTTAGGTCATTAATTCAGTTGTGAAAGTTTGAGCAAAATTCACCAAGAAATAAGAGAACATCAAAACTTAAAATTTTGGGACAATACATTCTCTATAAGACATAAAGACAAAGGGCCATACTTCTGTCAAAAGAAGTCGCAGCCAATATTCCTTTATTTTGCAATAATCTTCGCATTGAGGTAATTCAACTGTAAACGTGTGATCCTCTCATTAGTTAAAGAGAAGTTAAAACACACAGTGTGTGGACTATATATTCCAAAGAGAAAAAAAAACAGACACATAACCATAATTCTCCCAAAACTCGCTCCAGCCTTAATTCTATTCTTAAAGACCATCTACACATTAGGGTCAATTAGTTTTAATGTTTGAGCAAATTCCACCAGTAAGTTAATGAGAAATTACAAATACAAGCTTTAACACGCAGGCAAAAATAAACACAAAGTATCGGGTTCGTTTCTTATTAGTTAGTAATTCAAATGAAGTGGTATGGTTCAGTGCATACCATTAAAATTATATAGTGTGAAGTTCATGGTGTGCCGGTTTTGTTGAAGACGAATTAAGTGTTTCGACGACCTGTAATTGCAGACACACGTATAATATTTAATGCACACTTAAAAGATTTTATGTCATTGTACACCTTCTTAATTGTTAATTTTCTGTTACCATTATACTTGTTCAAACCTAATATTTATTCACTTGTAAATAACCTCAGTGTGGGGTCACATGGGCTCTCTGACCAATCAAATTCGGTCTTGGCCATTGTGGCCCTCTGTTCTTTTAAGACTGTGACGTGGTAATCAAGTGTGGTCAAAATTAACAATTACGCTCTTAAGCGATATTTTCAAGGATTACTTTTAATACCATATGACGCCGTTTCGTTTCGTTTTTGAGAAGGATTATCTTTCGTTACACGAAGACTTTCACCAATGGTGTTATTTCGTGATAGACAAGACAAGACAAGACAAGACAAACGTTTATTTTGTAAATAAAGGCCACCGGCCCAAAATACAGCATATATAAGTAACAGCATGTTATTTTTTGAGTTG
>VMBQ01002086.1:100035-148039 GCA_007657795.1 Dreissena rostriformis | reverse complement strand
TGAGTTGGAAGTATTAAACATTATCACAAGTTTGTAATACTAATGCGCCCATTGCCCTCTTGTATTGTTTTGGGAACGGAATATTTTTTAATAATTTATACATACAAAAATAGTGTTTGTGTTCTGCTGTAAGAATGCACAGTCGTTCAGTCCCCAAATGACAGCTGTTGTAAGCAGCCGGTCTGTAACACGTACATACAGCCAACGACGCCGGCACCAGCAACGACAGCGCCCCCTGTCACAATAAAACCCATTCGTTCGTTGGTTCTACGTCAAAACATGTCTTTGCTTTGCGTATATCGCGTTTTAAGCTTTTAATGTTAACAAAATATATGTGTGTATAAATTATGTTTACATCATTTAAAGAAAGCTGGAGTATAACGTTGTGGAAATGTTATTCAAAATTGATATTTCGACTACTGCGCGACTGCGAAGACTAATCTGCAGCTATCCTGGCCGAATATGGCATAAGACCCATTTTCGCAAGACGCGGGTCATATGTAATACAACAGCTTAAAAGTGTGATGTTCTAACATGTGATAAATGTGTCCCTTATCAAGCCATTAAACTAAATAACGAAGTAAATGTAATTGTCTTGTTTTTATTGACTAAATAATAACTGTAATGATGCTGTAAAAATAGGTGGCTTATTGTTTATTTCCAGACAAATGCGTCTACTTTGATGGCAGAATGTTCAACCAGGGCGACAAATGGATGGACGGATGCTCGGTGGAGTGCGAGTGCTTTTACGCTGCATACAACACATTTCGTTGTAACGACAAGTAAGAAAAACTAGACACCTTGACCCAAATGTGGTAAACTGCATTTTTGCTAAGACGAGACTTTCTTTTAACGAAAACTATCATAAAAGCGGAAAGAGTCGTCCCTGATTTGCCTTCGCGGACTGCACATGCTAATCTGGGACGACACTTTAAGTACATGCATTTGAGACGGCACTTTAAAGCACATGCATTTAACCCCCTTTTCACAGAGCGCGACTCGATTATAATTTCAATAACGCGTAATAGTCTGGGTAGTATATAATACCTTGGGTTTAGGTTGACAATGCTTTTAAAACCAGTGTGTGATTCCGTTAAATGTTCAATAAATCCACGTTATATAATTTGAAAACTGCCATTTCCGATTTGTTTCAGATGCCCCGTGTTCTCCGGACTTCCTTCGATATGCGTCCTGATTACCGACCCAGCGAACACGTGTTGCAAGAAACCACAGTGTACTCTGACCTCAGGCAGCACCCTATCGCCGCTCATTGGTAACGCCACCGCGCCCCCGAACTCGCTACAGATCCTTCCAGTGGGCACCCATAACCTAACAAGCGGATTTGGCAGGCCCGACACCTCTGTTCCGGGATACCGAGGTTTGTTCTTAGGTTGTGGACCCGTATTCACCTGCGACGATTCGGAAATAACGACAGCCTAGTACGCTATTTGTTTATACCCGGAAATAAAGCGAACTGTTGCCAAAGCGATACTAAAACCTTTTTAAAATGAAGCAATTGTCCATTACAAAGCTTACGAAAAGATATGCGTTTACATGGTAATCTACAATATTTAGTTAATGGGTAATTTGTTTTAAGACTTAAAGGGACTTGCTCACAGATTTTGGCATGTTTTGAAGTTTGTCATTAAATGCTTAAAATGATAAATATAAACATCGGAACTAAATAGCTCCAGTATAATACAGGAAAAAGAATAAAGAAAGAAAAAAGTAATCCACAACGGGACTCGAAACACAAACCCTTGGAGTAGAAGTCTAGCAATCCACGTAATTTCACAAAATATTACGCTAACAACATAACTCTCCGAATAATTCAATCGTTTCGCATTTGTAACGCTTTATAATTTTCATGTGTTAAAATCGTCAAAAGTTGCATATAATGGATATTTTAGAGCATGGAAACTGTCCAGTATTACTGTTTCCTCGCAAATATCATTACTACAACGAAAATTTGCAGGTCTGAAACATTTTATTTTTTTTAATTTTGTCAATTTACCAAAGCGTGAACAAGTCCCTTTAATAAGATCATGCTACAGGACATAACTTATTTATGCCTTTTTTTTTCAGACAAATGCGCTTACAAAGGAGTGGTTTACTCCCAGGGACAGTCATGGGACGACGGTTGTGATTACGTGTGTACATGTGAAAATGCCCTGCAGGGCATGTACCGATGCACTTCTAAGTATGTTTGAGTAAAGTATCATGCACTTGCGTAATACTTATGTCATATGCTACATTTAGAATTATTATAGTTTATTTAATAAAATAGTGATAAAAATACAAGTTAAAACATTGTAATAACAATAGAATGCCAACATATTTGTGACTTATTTTTTGTAAATGATACTTCCGCGATGAAATGTTAAGAAGAGGCTTACACTCAAGTAAATACTGGTAACTTATCGCATACAAGTAAACTACAACTGAAACGCATGTATCAAAAGAAAACCGCAAAACCAAGTCTCGGAATCTACTGCGACGTGTTTGCAGGTGCCCGCAGTACCCCACACTGCCAAGCTACTNACATATTTGTGACTTATTTGTTTGTAAATGATACTTCCGCGATGAAATGTTAAGAAGGGGCTTATACTCAAGTAAATACTGGTAACTTATCGCATACAAGTGAACTACAACTGAAACGCATGTATCAAAAGAAAACCACAAAACCAAGTCTCAGAATCTACTGCGACGTGTTTGCAGGTGCCCGCAGTACCCCACACTGCCAAGCTACTGCAAGATGGTAAAGATTCCCAACCAGTGCTGTCCGTCATTGACCTGCGACATCCCCGGCTACGGCACGTACAACCCGGTACCACAACTGGTTCCAACACCGAGACCACCTGGCGCGACCTCGGACCCTCATCTGAACTCGGCAACAAATCCACCACGTAATTAACTACTGTTTCTCTTATCAAGTACATTTCAATAGCATACACAATAATAATTTTTTGTCAAGTTGATAAACGTGTGCTACTCATATAGAAAAAGCTCCAAACACAATGGGTATTGAACCCGGGCTCTCCTACATGTAGTTCCAAGGCAGACACTCTACAGCGTCGCCATAAAATCTAGCTCACATAGCAAGGCAGTATAAGTGCCCCGTATACCTCGTCCTAATACATATACCCCCTCCATATGTGAACGTCTTCTACGGATTTCCTTCTGTCGTGACATCTGCGGGACGTCATACATATAAATAACTATTTGTTGGTCCTTTACGTTGGTCGCCAATGTAGACCAGCTAGAATTATACCCGATCACAATCGGGATTGAACCCGTACCCTCCCGATTCCTTGGCATACACTCTACCGCTTCGCAATAAAAGCTAGCTCATGTAGCAAGGCAGTATAAGTGTTTCTTATACCTCACCCTACTACAATCATGGTGTTTAAAGACTAATTAAACATTGCTTTCGATCTTGTATTAAGGAACTGGCTTTGAAATGCAGGTGCAATGTTTGTATTGGTTGTTTGACTCATAAAACATAAGCTTAAACATAAGCTTACACGCATTATTCATAACGCGCGTTCATTTGACCTTGGATAGTCGCCTTATAGTAAAATAACAGAACAGAACAGAACGGACAGTTTATTCAGACTTATAGATACGAACATCGTCTTTAATTCATACAATTATAAATAAAGCACTGTCACTTGTCAAAATAAAGTAATTGTTACCAATTCAATTTTACAATATTATATAAACCCAAGATTTAGAAAAGAAGAAACATACTTATTTTAAGTAAGGNAGTAGTAGTAGTAGTAGTAGTAGTAGTAGTAGTAGGGTTTCTCGGACACGAACCTAAAAATAATAATGAATGTCGATCATCGTGATCCACATTTCAAACCCCTTTCAATGAATCGCAATTTGTGTATTCGTGTGCACGCTGATAATGTATAATTGACGTTGATTGTCAATTAAGACGCGTTTAGTCCTCAGTTTTAAGCAACTTCTCGCGGGTGAAAACCATGTCGAAAGGTTCAATCACAATCAGGTTCATGTAATTATTGTATAAAATATCGTCTTGTGTTGAGATTATATGTTTGTAAAGTGACAATTAACCTACTGTGTGGTGAACTGTTCCTATGCCCCCTTGACCGAAAATCGCGACGAAAATTGAAAAATAAATCGAGCGTCAAATTTGATAATACTAAAATAAATAACCAAATATAATTGTTTTGAACAGGATAAGAGCCGTGAAACTGGTACATAATTTATAGAAAAGAAACCACAATAAACCAGAGTGTGGCGTAATGGAGAAAGTGTTTGACACAATTAATCGAGTCCTATTTTTATTTTAAGCTCCTGTCGTAAAAATAAAAATTTAATTTAATTTAGCAATTTGAAAACGTTGCCAAACACGTTATTTCATTACCGGTACATCAGTTTGCGCATTGGGTCTTATGCTGGGTTTTTTTGGTTATTCATACATAGGGCATAAATGAAAATGGCAGTTGTGACGAGTGACTGTTGTGCAGACTATTACACATGTAAATAAACCTACAGGTTCATAACATGTATAACTGTTTTCTGTTTAATATTACTAATTAACTACAACCGTATTTGACAATGTTTCAACATTCACCTAAACTTGCCCGAAACGGCTGTTAATTGCACGTCCAAAACACATGGGTAGCATTATTGGAAAGATGGAACATTTAACATCTAGCTGGCAAAATTAGGGGAAAAAAACCAGCGCTACAATTTCGAAATATCCTTCTAGATATTAATTAACAGAGTAATTTAGTCGCAATCAAGACATTCAAATGAAATTCTCGCGCTTTTCGTGGTCATGTGACCTTTTTATTTAGTTTTAAAACGTGTGCTTTAATTTGTAAATCGAGGATATCCAAATGGAAATTATCATATGTTTTGTCATGCCTTTAAACCACATTTAACGTGTAAACTACACTTGCATTTAATTACAGTAAAATCACGAATTGACCATATGTGTCAAAAACTTGTAATCCAACAAAGTCTAAAAAATATAAGCGACATCCATTTGGATGTCTGAACTAGCTCCACCAAGGAGAAAGGGGGATGCACTTCCTGCACTTCCTGTAGTTGGTATGACAATCGAGAAATGGGAAAGATGTTAAAGATAACGACTGTCAATTTTACAAAAACCAGCTGGGATAGAGTTGGCTGCAAACACACTGTACTAATTTAGTATATGGTGCTTTGTGTGTTGTATAATTTGAAAAAGTAAACCGCATTACACCATATTAATTTTTAATTTGAGTTTGTAAACAAAATTAATACAACTTGAACTTGTACTTCTCCCATATTGACGTGTTATTGACTAAACCAAAACAAAACACCTGACGTTTATTACAATACAAACAATGTTCTCGATTGCCTTAAATCTATAATAGCCGACCAATGCACGGGGGGGGGGCATACTTTCCAATACATAATAAGGCCTGACCAATAATACGATCCAATTACACCATTCATAAAAATGTAAAATCATTATGAACTAACTCAACTGCACTGTTTACAAGTTTCTGTGTGTGAACTATTGGTTTAAGGCGATACGATACTAGCTTTTGTAAATGGTTGTGTCAGCATAATTTAGACGCGCTCTAGGAAAACAGGGATTAATGCTTTGCGTAAAGTATCGTCACAGATTAACCTTGGCAGTCCGAACAGGCAAATCAGGGACGACTCTTTTCGCCTACACTGGATCTTCGTTTAGAAGAGACTTCCTTAACCCATTTATGCCTAGTGGACTCTCACATCCTTCTAAATTGGATTAATTTATTTCCAAAATTAGGATGTCTCGTGTATTTATTTCTATATTTAGAATATTTCCTACAGAAATTCCTTTAAGCAAACAGCGCAGACCCTGATGAGTTGCCGCATCATGCGGCGTCTCATCTGGGTCTACGCTGTTTGCCAAGGCCTTTTTTCTAGACGCTAGGACGCTAGGCATAAATGGGTTAAAAACGAAAACATCTGAACATTCCGCGTACACATACTATCAGGTCTAGCTACGCGTCTGTACACTAACAAATAGTGTCATATCCTTATACTTACTACACTGTTTCCAAAATAGGTTCAGTAATGCTTGCTTGTAGCTATATGTGTCTGCGTTTATGTGAAAAAAGTGGGGAAAATGCTAAATATTTCTGTGATAAACATTAATATATCTGAGAAATATAATTGAAAAATTAGAACGCTTTGTCGTACGTGGTTCGTTATAAAGTAGCTTTAGACAAAAGTGTACACGCTCAAAGTGTTCGATTGAATAAAACATAAGTTTACGTATTTCTAAACAAAACGTTATAAAAATATTACAAGTGTGTGAATATGAAGTTGAAAGTCATTCTATGTTTTGGTTAGGGGATTTTCATTTTTCATAAGGAGCCTTTAAAAATAAAATAAAATCCAAGACCTGATCCAAACATACCAGGAATTTAAAACATATGCATTTTCGATTTATTTTCTTAAAAATTAGCTTCTTCTGCGAATTTCAATAGGTGTTTTTGTCTGGTGTTGATGGCCAGTGATATGTGTTGAATCCAAGTAACGCGCCTCCAGCGAATGGTCTAAAAAGAAAATATTGTATGACGCATTTTGTCAGGAATTCCAATTAATTCGCATTGAAAACAAAGGCAAATCCGCCTCATCCACACGTCTAAGAAAAAAGTATGACATAGAATCTGATACAGTTGATACAATCAAGGACATGTTCCTAATTCATATTAGTTTATATCAAATTGCAATCTGCTTAGAATTGTCTAAAATTACGTCATTCGTACGGATGATTATACACTCGGATCAGATTGGATCTTAAATACCGGTATTCGTGCAGCCATCTAGGAATCGATGAATCAATGACTGGTGAGTTACAAATATAAAAACGCTGTAAACACATGGAATTGCGACCATCCTGTTTTGAACTTTATGAAATGCTGAATCCATTGTCGTGAACCGATCAATTAAACGTGTTTGCATTCGAAACTGTACGTCGAACGTCTGATTCTTTTGAAGATTTTTCAAAGTTCGCGATCGTATTGATTGACCCTAGATTTTATTTTGTAACCGTTTTTTTCGTATCCAACGATTGTTTTGTAAAATTTAAAAAACAAAATCTCTTTTCAAAATATTAACGTCATTAAGTATATAGCCAGATTCCTTGCTGATGCCATGAAACGTCGTGAGGAAAGTTTTTAATTATTTGCTGCTTCTTAAATAAATATGTATAAAAGCCTTAATATATGGTCTAGCTATAACTTGTTTGCTCTTATCTTATTAACTAGAATAATCGAATAGCAACAACATATCTCATATGTGGCGTGTTCTGAGAAAACTGGGCAAAATGCTTGTGCGTAAAGTGTCATCCCAGATTAGCCTGTGAAGTCCGCACAGGCTAATCCGGGACGACACTTTCCGCCTAAACAGGATTTTCGCTAAGAACAGACATCATGTAAACGAAAAATTCCATAAAAGCGGAAATTGTCGTCCCTGATTAACCTGTGCGTACTGCACAGGCTAATCTGGGATGACAATTTACGCACAAGCATTTTTCCCAGTTTTCTCAGAACACGACACATATGACACAGCCACTCTCTAACATAAAAAATAAACCATAAACATATCTCATGATGTTTTCTTCTTATTAGTACCACCAAATGATATTCATTAATAATCTAGCGTATCAGAAATTCGTTTGTGGTTTTCGTATGTCATTTGAGTAATGTGCATTATTATTGATTTTGATAAATCGGTTCTTAATTTAAATATTTTACAAAGTTGCAAATTTATTGATTTGATAAGCATTCCAAATTATAATTAATGAGTAAACTAGAGAATTTCAGACACGCTTCTAAATGATTCGCCCATTCAGGTATCGTAACAGTTCTTTCTTTTTCCTGTTTTAAAATTGATATTTTTTATTCAAATAGTCTAACGGCTGTTTTTTTTAATTATTGCGTATTTAATGTTTATAATAGAAATGTACAAGTGTTAATTTCAGATCAATATTTTGCTTAATATATTAATAGTTTTAATAATGTATAATATTTTACCAAAACGAACGGGGCAGCTAGTTAAAGTATTTCATTCGGGATAAATTTACGCAAGTAGAAGAGACACGCATGTGTTAAAAACAAAGCTGAATGATGCAGTTACCGTATTTCATAATTTATATTTTAAATATGACCAAAAGACATGGATGCCCCCGCTTAATGGCACTAGTTGCTGAAACGAGTGTTGTGTGACAAACATAATGTGAACAATGAGTATCAAACACACCGTCAATATGGAAACAATAAACATCATACACACCGTCCATTCTTGATAGAAAGTTGAAGATTGTATTTCAAGCACAGGTATACATAAATAAACTCTTGTACGAACTAGAACGAAATCGTTTTGAATGCAACATATGTTAACGACCAATTACAAAACATTTAATAGGCCATTTAGTGTATATTTCTATCACGAGTACTTTTTTCCAAACAAAAGGTGTTTAAATTAGAATTTAATTAAAGATATAAGTATACGAATGAAATTCCAAATTACATACATTATAATTTAAAATAAAAAACATTCCCTACAATGAATATGTTTAAGCATTTCTGAAGATTACTAAATAAATAAGTGACTTGTACTTATGCTGATGAGACTATAGCATGGCTAGAAAGAACGAATGCAATGTGATGGTATCAAGAAAAACTGGGTTTTCGACACAATTCGTCAGTTTAATTTCTATATAAATATTTGACAAACCTTTCAGACATTAATGATAAAAAAAAACATCATACAACGTTTTATTAAGTGAAAGTGTTAAAATAATGTGATTATATGCCATGAATAAGTACCAAACAGAGAACGATACTGCGACGTTACTTGTTTGGTTACGTTAATGCAAAAGCAATACGTGCAACGCATGCAATTGAAACGTTGAGAATGAATGAACAAACAAGATTTTTGAATGCGATTTCTTATTGCATAAATGTTCCATGACTATAAAGAAATGTAAGTGAAATGAATGAATGAAAAAAAATAGATTTTTGAGTGCGATTTATCTTTTTATAAATGTACCATGACTATAATGACATCTAACACAAAACACAAAAGGTTTAATGCATGTGATGCGAAAGGATTTCCTCATTACAATAATGTATATTTCTATGCTTTACACCTTGAATACAAAACTGGGACACCAATTACTCGTTAAACACGAAAAACTTTGACAGAGGCACGATAATTTATTAGCACAGGAAACACATGTTTTTAAATATTGACATAAACTATAAATCAATATCAATCATATTGTATGAACTTCAATGTTAAGATAGCTGACAAATAATCAAAACATGTCTTTGAAGTTAGTGCATGAGCCCTGGTAATGGTTTGTGTATATTGCTTTGGGAGCTATATACCGATTTGCACTCAGACCAGGTATATCCTGGCAAGTCTTATTTGAATGATCGACCGAGTGACTTTACGCTTTCCGTGCGTCGAAATAAACTGTTTCTGTCAGCTCTATTAGTTTAAACAAGTGTCCACAGCATGTACCAGTGAAACTCTCATCGATGTTTTACTCATTTCACAAAAAATAACAATAAAAGGTTAATTAATAAAAAAAGAACACAGCACATCACTTAACATATGCACGGAAATGAGCGCTGAGCGCTGAGCTTAATTTAGATGTAGATATTTAAGACGTTTCATAGTTTACTTACATTTGGGCCCCGTTTTGAGAAAACTGGACCTAATGCATGTGCTTAAAGTGTCATTCCAGATTAGCCTGAGCAGTCCACACAAGCTAATCAGGGACGAAACTTTCCGCGTTTATTTTATTTTTTATTCAAAGGAAGACTTTTCGTGTCGAAAATCCTGTTAAGGCGGAAAAATTCGTCCCTAATAAGCCTGTGCGGACTGCACAGGCAAATTGGGACGACACTTTACGCACATGCATTAAACTCCTTTTTCTCAGAGCGCGACTCATTTACAATCAGTGAAACTGGCTTGTCATCGCTATTGTCTTATCATGTCTGGATCGGCTCCTGCTATAAAAGGCTGATTTAGATCTTAATCATTCATAATACTTCCGACACTCACCTCTATGAATGTACTACGTCTATGTTTTTGCAACATATAAATTTGACAGGTTTGTCGAAAATCCGACTTATTCTTTGATACTTATTTCTGTCTATATCAGAGGGGTAATCTGTAATTGTTTGATCCCGCTAAGAGATTTCATAGCGAGTAACGTCGAGATATAGAGTTAATATTAATATTATTACGAAAGAAACGCTCACTTGTTTGACGATATGGCTGGAACGTGAGCGGAATTTAAACAATACCTTTCTCGGCATGGACGTCGCCATCTTGACTATCACGTGTTCACTCCATCTGTATATGATCCAATCCGACACGATCATCCTTAAGGCAGAGTTCCAGATCAGGAGTGTACTTGCATATTTCCGCATTTTAACCCTTTAAGAGCTGGAACCGAATTTTGAAGGTCTTTGCAAACAGTTTGGATCCAGATGAGACGCCACAGAACGTGGCGTCTCATCAGGTTCCAAACTGTTTGCTATTCTGATAGAATTCTCTGAAAACAATTGAAGAAAATGCTAATTTTAGAAATTCAGCAGACGACATTTTAGCAGACGACAAATTTACCAGCATGCAAAGGGTAAAAGTCCGAAATAAACATCAAAATACGTATTCTTACACTTAGGATAATCATACATTTTGTATGTCTGTTGTTACCAACTCTTTCTAAAACTGCCATTGGATCGCGGGCTCAAACTAAGGACATTTAAATATAGCGTCTACACAATTGTGTTAATGTATGCATAGACATGTAATAGTAAAACGCGAAAAAAAAGTAATGTTTCTTATAATTGTGTATGAATACATGCAATACTTTGTTATTAAATACAATGTTTGTCTCTTTTATGTTAGATGATACAAAACTAAAAACAATCTTGATAGCAAAACAATAACGACAAAAGTTACACCTTTACAAAATCTCCAAAATCACTTAGAGTAACAGACAAACAGTGAATACATTTTGATGTATATGAATATATAGTTTTTACAAGCATGCATAAATACAAACAAACTTTCCAAATAACTGTTTAAAATTATGGTAAGTTCAAGAACAATATACGATACAAATTTATTGACAGTTCAGTTCAAATAACTAAATCAGTTAAAATGGAATAAATATACAGAGTTGAGTGCATTGGAACAAAGTGTGCAGCTATTAACATAAATGTTATCGTTAGCTGTGCGAATGTTTGGTTTATAAGGCAATAAACAAGAATGATGATTCAATTAATTTTCAAAGTATGCAATCGTCAATAATTATTCACCATACAGGTGTTGTACACATTTATAATCGATTGACAAATACATAATTGTATAATATCTAGTGTAAGATATATTATACTTTTACTCATTAAAACGCCAAAAGATGATAGAACGGTCCTTTCTATTTGACGTCCGGAGACCATAGATGCATTCCGTCAAAAAAACGTATGATTCAAAAGAGCTATGCACATTCTCTGAGAGCAATCTGCCCTGTGTTAAAGCTTTAAATAATTTTCACAAATCACGTGATACTAATTTATAATATTTAACCGCACACACAGTTCAAAGAATTATTTTAATTTATATGTAGCAATGATAACTTTAATGTAATTTGATTGACATTGATGCATATTTAATTACCGAACATTTTAATGTGTTTCCTCAATGAATAAAAGCTGATGCCGAGGTCTACCTTATTCGTGCGTTACGAACGGTATGGTGTTCTGGTGCTGAAAAACAAGGCTCGTTTTCACCAACCAATTCTTAGACTTAAATCTAAAAATAAAGAATATTATTTAAACGTGTTTGTTCTTATTAGTAAAACAGTTCAATATGACACGAATTTGAATACCTCTAAGGACACAATTCTGAACAATTTATTTATGACATTTGCAAATATATAGCATGTTTATATTCAACCGCTAAAGGTATTTTCTAAGTTTTAAGTCTATTCTATATTCTTAAGTCTAAGAGTGGGTTGGTGAATTCGGGCCCATGTTTGAAAAAGATAAAGATCTACGATGTTATGATGAGGCAAAGTATGAATACATATATACCCTTAACCGTTTATACTTAATTTTGAAATGTCATCTTTATACTTTGATTAACTGTTTGTGACAAGTCGGGAGTGATTTATGGCACACAATAACAAGATCGTTCTTCCACGTAGTACAACGTATCCAGTAATGGATTCATTCGTATTGCATTGTCTGTGCAACCACCTTCCGTGCTTTGGACTCGATTTACAGTCGTACTCTCAGAAATATACGAAAGACCCTCTTCAAACAGTTTTTATTCTATTTTATTTTATTGCTTATTGTTCGTAACTGAGAGGACTCTAAAAAGAAAGTGGATTATCCGTGTTAACGCCTACCCTCTAGTAAGCTGGCAAACGCGAATAAAACACTCGAGTTTACCCTACAGACGCGCGCACACACTCAAACTCAAGCGTATACGATAAAAACAAATGCAACTTATGCTTTTCGCTTTTGTACTCATAAAATTTTGTTTAAAATGCTCCTCAATTACCTCTTCAGGAAAGGAATGTGATCAGATATAAATAAGAACCGATTTATCAAAATCAATTATCTTGCCATGTTATCAAATTGTTTCTAAAAGCCACAAATAAATTTGTTGTACGCCACATTATGAATGTATTACATCAAATGGTATTGATAAGAAGAATAAATTATGTGATATGTAAATGAAATTTTATTTCATCGAGTTTTTGTTACACTTAAAGAAATATGTGGTGGTTATTTTCTTAATTGTTATTTATATTGCTAATTAATCATATGCTACTTAAATAACTGAAGTAGATCTAAATCATCTTTCAAAAGCAGGTACAGATTTAGCATTTTTACTAAATATGCAGAAGAACCTTGTGATTTCGACGTCGATGTGACTACGAATTAAGCCGAAGTTTGACAAGTCAGATACAAACTTGTTTAACATATTGGTTCTTCATAGTAAATACATCATTAACAAACTCACCGAACGAACGGTTTCAATGGGATTAATTTACTTATTCCGTTTGATTGTAACTTTTAGCTCGGAAAAAATAATCGATGTGATATCGAAGATGAAAACAAAATATACAGGCATCACGTTGACTAATATAATTGCAAAAACATATATACCACATTTCCTTTAAAAGAATAGACAAAATGGCATAAAAAGCATGAACAAAATTTAAAACCCAATTCGGTTTCCAAAAATGGGCAAATCGACCGTGGATTGTAGTTTCACCCTACATGTATTTTTTTCAATAAACGAATAGTCAAAGACAGAAAATAAACTGCGCATTCGTGGACAATTGCTTTGATGAACCAAACAAAACCTGTACACTCCAGAAACATATTAACGAAAACGTAATTTCCACATTTGTAAACGAAGTTAGAAGCATGTACAGTACATTGAAGGCATGCATTCGCTACATTCAAATTACTCTCCGTTTTTCGAGTCAAGCATCGGTGCACAACAAGGTAATCAGAACTAATGTTACTCTACCTACTTTTCGTAAACGACATATTATATAACATTAACGACAACATACACACAATATGCATCCTCGAAAACCAAAACTTATATGGTTTACTATAAGCAAACGCTATATTAATTGCCCATACCACACGAGTGCTCGAATACTTAAAGACCTTAACAATTATAGCAAAATTTTGAATCTTACTTTGATTACTAAAAAAAATAACATGCTTTTGGAGAATGGAAGACGAACAATCTATGAATTTCTTCCATTAAACACGTTTCTTTGGAAGTTCTGACTTCATTTAAATACATGTGTTGACACCTCTTTAAACATGGCAATTCTGACATAAAGAACTTGCATTTGTGATCCTAATTACCTAGAGTGCTGTATCACCATAAAACAAACACAACATCTCATAAAGCTCATAAAGTCTCTCGCTATGTGTGTATACGTCTTCTCGCATTTAAATATTTAAAACAAGTACAATTTGCTTAAATTATAAATATTTATCTAGTTGTACCAAGAAAACATTAGCTTCGCATTTAAATTGGGAATGAGATTTTCACTTAAGTACAAATTCAGTTAAGATTTCCCTATGAAGCTTTCCTTTTCCCCAAATATATTAGTTGAACTCGTGTATATACTAATAAGTTTCTTATAAAAAAATGTCACTGAGTGCGGAAAAAACATTTGGTCCCATGCAACTGTTATTGAGAGCATGGATCCGCTTTCCAATATTGAGTTATTGATGGCCCGCCATCGCTCACCAGTGTTATGTTCTAGAGAGCAGATAAGTAATGTTGCCTATCAAGCCTAGTGTCAATGTGAACTCCAAGGCGTGGCATGATGGACCACTAAACGATGTTAGATACCAAATAAAACACATGTGGTCATTGCGGTTTCAGAGAGGAATATTTTTCCAGATATTTACATTAAGTCTTTTTCAAATCTGTTCGATTTATAGTGAAGATTTTCAACGTTTTCACTATAAAATATAAGGAAAACAAGTTACCCAATGCAAGGTCGATTGTGAGTCTAGGGGCATGATTTGAACAATCTTGGTAGAGAACCACTTTATGAAAAATATCAAACCTCTTGAACTTGTGGTTTTTAGAGATTTTAATTTCTGTTATTTTGTATTTAACTTTATAAAACATGTGCGTCCTGCGTAGTCAGATTTGACCAGAAGGTCATTATTTGAACAAAAATTTATAGAAACACTATACGATGTCAAATACCAAATAGCAAAGCCCATGGGACTTAAGATTTTACATAAGATTTGAAAAGCTATTTTGCTACATATCTGTATAGATTATGTGTCCCGGGGGCGTGGTCAGTTGTGACCCCAATGTCATCGTTGCCCAAACAAACTTTGTAGAAGACCACTATAAGATGTTACCAAATATCAAAATGAAGAAGATCAAAGCCTTGGAATGTGTTGTTTCAGAGATTCAAAGTTCGTTTGCTATGTAACTCAATATAAATAAAAATGATCTCTCTTTTTAGAGAAGCACTTTACGATTATACGATATTACACAGTATTAAACTTCTGCGACTTGCGGTTTCAGGGGTGATTTTTGAATATTTGATTTTTTAAATCTAATTTAAGCTCTAGTGATCTATATATGCAGTGGACGGGACGAATTTAAATACTTTTAACTACAATTGTAACATTTGTAACTGAACACAAACACAAACAATAAGCAGTCCCCTTACGGATAAAGGTTTTCCGGGTAAGAATATGATCCCAATAAGTTTCATAATCCTAGTTTAAGTACTTTTTAGTTATGACAGGATCCAGATTTTAGTTTTCCATTACTTCAGTAACCATAGAAACCACATTTTAGTCGGAAAAAAGAACTACTGAAATAAAATGCACTGTTTTCATATGGTCCTCTATCCCCCTATCACATACCGAGTTTCATCAATCTAGCTAAAGAACTTTTCAAGATATTGCTTGATCTAGATTTTCAGACAGTTTTCACGGACGAAAACAAACTGAAATAACTCGCATATTCCCATGTGACCTTCTATCCACATACAGTGTTTCATAAATTCAGTTCAAATACTTTTTTAGTTATCGTGGGATCCAGATTTTTCAGACAGTTTTCACTGAATTGTGTTTACCAAAGCAACCAGATTGTTTTTGTCTGACGATAAAACTTTTATATGATAAGAATGTCAAGATGGTTTTATCGCGCAACTGTGTCAAGGTGCGTGGTAAGTTTCAAACCGAGGGATATGATTTGAACAAGCTTTGTAGAAGACCACCACCTGATGTCACATACCAAAGATAAATTCAAGTAAAAAAGGCATCTCCACACCACCTGACAATACCAATTTTGAACCCAAGGGGAAAAAAATTGAAAAAAAATATATAAACTTATAAAACAATTTTATGTTACATGCAAAATATTACACCTCTTTGCATTTTTGTATTAAGGTAGTTTTAATTTTTTACTTCATGCGTCTATTGGACTCTGGGACGCGGCCAGATTTGACCCCAAGGGCAATATTTGAAGAAGTCTATACAAATCATGTGATCCATGGAATGTGACAAGTTTTGACCCCATGATTTGAAAAAAAACTCATAAGTAAAGGACAACAAGATGTTACACACCAAATATTAAACCCATGATTCTTGCGATAACGGAAATTTTTAACAGTTATTTACTATACAAGTCTTTATTAATCATGTGATCCCTGTGGCAATTTTTGACATGAGGGGCATAATTTAAACATTCTTATTTCTATGGCTTGCAGTTTCAGAAGATATACTTTTTAGTTTCCAATTTTCGTATCTATGTTAAGCTCTGGTGGCCTACATATGCAGGAGACAATAAAGATTTGACAACATTTCAAAGGAGGTCAACCAATGAATATTCATGGGAAATTTCGTGTAAGTCCGCCCAGCGGTTTAAGATGAGATGTTGCTTGAAGCAAATTGTTGATGAATGATGACATATAGACAAAAAAGAGCTTATAGCGAGCATATTGCCATTTGACGCTCTATGCAAATACTTAGTTTTTTCAACTCGTTTAAGTGTTTTTTTAGGAATCGCCGGATCTAGATTCGGACGGATAGATAGACCAACGGACGGAGTTTATAGGGAGTAAACCTATATTTCCCTAAAATGAAACCGGAAGGGGACTCACAACTTTGAAAGAGGTTTATCCAAGTATGATTCCTGTGAAGTGTTGTGAAAATATGTGCAGCGGATTATGGTATGTCGTTATAATGAAATGTTTACGCTATACTCACGACTGAAAAACGGAGATAAAAAACTCAATCTGTGCAAGTTGTGCAAAAACCAAAGACGAACTCAAAATATGAACACAAAGCGATTCGTTCGTTACACGCAAATGACCCAGTTATTACAGACAGCCCGTTTGATTTCAAAGTCCAAAACATAAAAAGTCTAAGATAACTCTGGCTTTCATCGTTTGCTTTATAATTTTTGCTGGGAAATGGCCTGAAACAACAATTGTGAGTCGTGTTGCTGACAGGCAAAGGGTAACACCCATTAATAAACAAAAACATGTCTTCTTAATAAAACATGATACACATATTACAAGTGTGTGCATATAAAGTTGAATGTCGTTTTATGTTTTGTTTAGTGGGCTTTCATTTTCCATAACCACCATTTTACAAATGAAATACAAGAGCTTGTCCAAACATACCAGGATTGTGAAACATATGCATTTTCGATGTGTTTTCTTGAATATTGACCTCTTTGCGTCTTTCAGTAGATTTTTGTTCTATGAATTCTACGTCGTGGTGTTGGTGCCAGTGATATGTGTTGAATCCAGTTAACCCGCACACAGCGCATGGTCTAAGAAGTAAATACGGTATGACGCATTTTGTCAGGAATTTTAATTAATTCGCAATGGAAACATAGGCAAATCCGCCCCATCCAAACGTCACAAATAAATATGACAACTATCCGATAAAGTAAATACAATCGAAGACAGGCGCCTTATTCATATTAATTTATATCAAATTGCAATCTGATTAGAGGTCTCTAAAAATACCGCATGCGAACGAATGATTCTTCACTCGGATCAGATTGAATCTTAAATACCGGTATTCGTGCAGCCATCTTGGAATCGATGAATCAATGCCCGTTGAGTTTTATAAATAAATACGTTGTAAATACATGGAATAACGACCATCCTGTTTTTAACTTCATGAAATGGTTTTTTAATCATATCGAGAACCGATAAATTAAAAGTGTTTGCCTCGAAACTGAACGTCGAACATCTGATTCTTTGACTATAATTGTTCACATTCTCGATCGTGAGGCTCGACCCTAGATTTCATTTTGCACTGTAAATATACTTCTTTTATTTTATGCTTTCCGGTGGTATATAGAGAAATATCAGTGAATTAAAACTGATAATTCACTGTTTAAAACAGCTCAAATAAACAGAGAAAATTATCGATAACGACGTCGTTTTCATGACGTAACGACATCACTATTTCAGCAAAAATACAAAAATATTCATTTGTTAGCATTAAATGAATAGCATATTTGTTGGATTTTTGTGGAATATCGATTTAAAGTCACTTGCGATCATAGAAAAAATATATCTTCTATGATCACTTGTGAACTAAAATCGATATACCACCATATCCAACAAATATCCTCTATATTATCAAACGATTGTTAATGGAAAGTGTTCATCTAATGAAGACTATGACTGAACGGACTTTAAACCCGTCAACAACCAAAACAACAACGCCATGTTCCTACCACGAAATTATGATATCGTTCTACTTAAGTTATTTTAGTAGCGTCTGATTAACTGAAACAATCGAATATCAACAAAATATTTATAAAAGAACAACAACCACTCGCTTAAAAAAACACACATTAACATGTCTCATAACGTATTTTTCTCATCGGTGCCACATGATGTTATTCATTTATAATCTTGAATATCAGAAATTCTTCTGTGGTTTCCGTATGACAGTTCAGAAACGTGCATGATTATTGATTTTGATGTATGGAATATTTATAAATAAATGCTATAAGTTGCAACATACAGAAATGAGCATTTCAAATAATATTTAACCCATTTATGCCTAGCGTCTAGAAAAAAGGCCTTGGCAAACAGCGTAGCCCAAGATGAGACGCCGCACGATGCGGCGTCTCATCAGGGTCTGCGCTGTTTGCTTAAAGGAATTTCTGCGAGAAATATTCTAAATATAGAAATAAATATACTAGACATCCCTTATTTTGGAAATTAATTCATCCAATTTAGAAGGATAGGAGAGTCCACTAGGCATAAATGGGTTAATTTGTGTGTACTAAAAAAAGAGAACTTCCTTACAGCTTCTTAGTGATTTCTCCATTAAAGTAATGTATCATAATTGTATGTTTGTCATGTGTTTTGTTTTTCGAATAGCCTTAAGGCAGTTATTTCCCTATTATTGCTTATTTACTATTTTAATAACAACATCCACAAGCATACATGTCCGATATAAGTTCAAATTAAAGTATGTATCGTTTTCATAATTAAGAATAATGTACAAATACGAGGCAGCTAGTTAAAGTATTTCATTAGGGATAATTTTTCGAAAGTAGAAGGGACATGCATGTTAAACACAAAGCGGAATCTGGATATTACTATATTTCATAATTTATATCTTAAATATGTCCATAGGACACGACTGCCNTGCCACCCGCTAAATGTCATTGGTAGCTGAAACGAGTGTTGTGTGACAGACATAATGTTAACGATGAACATCCAAAGCACCGTCAATTCTAGAAACACACTGTGACATCGTAATTCAAACACAGTCATAAGTTAATGCAACTCGTCAAATAAACTAGGATCTATTAAAAAAATATGCAAGGTATTTAACCGTCAAATTACCAAACATTTAAATTTGTTATTTAGTGTATATTTTCATCATCAGTACTATTTCTTCCAAACTAAAAGAATTTTAGTGAGAATTTAATTCCATAAAATATAAAAATACTGAAATACAAAATAAAAGAGATTCAAAATTAGAATATATTTGTTTTCTTCACAATAAATAGTATATTACATTTATGACGATACAAAATAGACAATTGACTAGTGATTATACTGATTAGATGATAGTATGGTGTACCATGTTACAAAAAAAGCAGACCATCTAAACTTATCAAGGAAAACAAGTTTTTGGACACAATTCGTCAGTTTTATTTCTATATACATTTTTTACAAACTTTTCAGCCAAAAGTGATCAGAAAACATCATACAACGTTTTAACAAGTGCGAAAGTTAGAATCATGTGATTATATGCCATGAATAATTTCCCAACAGGGTACGATAATGCAACGTTACGTG
This sequence comes from Dreissena rostriformis, assembly GCA_007657795.1. Classification (NCBI taxonomy): domain Eukaryota; kingdom Metazoa; phylum Mollusca; class Bivalvia; order Myida; family Dreissenidae; genus Dreissena; species Dreissena rostriformis. The sequence goes on along the minus strand of VMBQ01002086.1, from coordinate 128,139 downwards.
TTTGGTTACGTTACGTTAATACAAAAGCAAGACGTACAACGCATGCAATTGAAACGTTGAGAATGATTGAACAAACAATACTTTTGAATGCGATTTCTAATTGTATAAATGTACCATGACTGTAATAAAATCTAAAATAAATCACATTAAGTTTAATGCGTGTGATACGAAGGATTGTCTCATTATAATATGGTATATTTCTATTCTTTACACCTTGATGACAAAACTGGAATACCATTAACTCGTTAACCACCAATAACTTTGACAGAGGCACGATAATTTATTGGCACAGGAAACACATGTTTGTAACCATTGATATTAACTATAAATCGATATCAATCATACTGTAGGAACTTCGAGGTTAATATAGCTGACAAATAATCAAAATGTGTCTTTGAAGTTAGTGCATGAGCACTGGTAAGTGTTGGTGTAAATTGCTTAGAAAGCTATTTACCGGTTTGCACTCAGACAATGTATATCCTGGTAAGATTTACCTGAATTATCGACAGAGTGACTTTACGGTTGACGTGTGTCGAAATGTACTGTTTCTGTCATCTCCATGCGTTTAAGAAAGTGTCCGCAGCATGTACCAGTGAAATTCGCATCGATGTTTTTTCTCGTAAAATATGTATGACGAATAATCTAACTAACAACAACAATCAAATGTTAATGAATAAAAAATAGAACCCAAACAACACTCAACATATACATGGAAATGAGCACTGAGCAATATATACACGTAGATATTTTAGAAGTTTCATAGAACACTTACATTTGAGCCTCGCTCTTTGAAAAGAGGGTTAAATGCCTGTTCGTAAAGTGTTGTCCCAGATTAGCCTGTGCAGTCAATACAGGCTAATCAGGGACGACACTTTCCGCAGTAATTTTATTTTTTGTTTAAAGGAAGACTCTTCTTGACGAAAACCCTGTTTAGGCGGAAAGTGTCATCCCTGATTAGCCTGTGCGGACTGCACAGGCTTATCTTGGAAGACACTTTATGCACATGAATTATACCCGGTTTTCTCACAGCGCGACTCATTTACAATCAAGGCGAGTGACACTGGATTGCAACCGCTATTGCCTTATCTTATCTGGTTCTGCTCCAGTCAAGGCGAGTGACACTGGATTGCAACCGCTATTGCCTTATCTTGTCTGGTTCTGCTCCAGTCAAGGCGAGTGACACTGGATTGCAACCGCTATTGCCTTATCTTGTCTGGTTCTGCTCCAGTCAAGGCAAGTGACACTGGATTGCAACCGCTATTGCCTTATCTTGTCTGGTTCTGCTCCAGGTCTGGAAGGCTGATTTAGATCAAAATCATTCATAAAACTTTTGACCGTCACCTCCATGAAACTACTAAGTCTATGTTTTGGCAACTTATAAATAAATTTGACAGTGTCGACAAAAAACCGACATATTCTTTGATTCTAATATCTGTCTATATGATCCAATCTGACACTATAATCCTAAATGCAGGGTTCCAGATAAAGCGCGTACTTGAATATTTTCGAATGTAGAATTCCGAAATACGCATTAAAACTATGTATGAGGTTCAAACTACGTATTCTTGCAATTGGGATAATCATACATTTTGTAAGTATGTTGTTGCCAACTTTTTTTCTAAAACTGCAGTTGGGTCAGCATTTTATCTCCTGGTCTTCATGCGTTATGTGCATATTGTTCCACAGTTGTAATAGATTTATTTCTATGGCTCTGCTTTTTTGTAATGTTATCAAATTGTTTTATATTTACCTTCAATATATCAATTATCAACTAGAAATGGCGCGGCAGCGGCCGACGCGTATCCCCACGCCGCATGAATTAATGAAGCAGTTAGGTTAAACAAAATGTCGGGTGAGCGTGGTCTATTTGGGCGGGGTGCCCCAGGGTTAGTAATGGCGCAATGCATAGTTGAGATTGACCGTATTGTCATAAGAGAAGTTCAGTATCAATTAGAAGTTAATCGGTGTAGAAATGAAGAAGTTATAGTAAAAGGCAATTTTGGGTGGGTGTGGTCTATGTGTGCGAGGCCCTGGGGAGGGTAATGTGGACATGGATGGTCGAGTAAGACCGTGTTGTCATAAGAGATGTTCAGTATTAATTTGAAGTCAATTTGTGAATAAATAGAGAAATTATGTTAAAACAAAATTTTGGGTGTGCGTGGTCTATGTGGGCGGGGCGCCCCAGGATTGGTAATGGGGCAATGCATAGTTGAGATTGACCGTATTGTCATAAGAGATGTTCAGTATCAATATGAAGTAAATCGGTGTAGAAATGAAGAAGTTAATGTAAAATAACCAAAACAAATGAGTGAAAATCTCTGAAGCGGCCCCATCCCAACCCCAATAACTTTTGACCCAGGGTACAGATCAAAATGTCAAATAGTGCACTGTCGCACATATGCTCATATCTACCATGTGTTTAAGTGTCAAGGTTCTAGTGCTAATAGTGTAGGAGGAGATAGTTGCCAGGACGGACGGACGAAAAGGCAATGTTGGTGGGTGTGGGCTATGTGGGCGTGGCCCTGGTGTGGGTTATGTGGACATGGATGGTCGAGATAGACCGTGTTGTCATAAGAGATGTTCAGTATTTATTTGAAGTCAATTGGTGAATAAATGAATATGTTATGTTTAAACAAAATTTTGGGTGGGCGTGATCTATGTGGGCGGGGCGCCCCAGTGTTGGTAATGGGACCATGCATAGTTGAGATTGACCGTATTGTCATTATAGATGTTCAGTATCAATGTCAAGTAAATCGGTGTAGAAATGAAGAAGTTAATGTAAAATAACATTAAAAAATGAGTGAAAATGTCTGACCCGGCCCCACCCCAACCCCAATTACTTTTGACCCAGGGGTCAGATCAAAATTATGTCGCACATATGCTCATAGCTACCATGTGTTTAAATTTCAAGGTTCTAGTGCTTATAGTGTAGGAGGAGATAGTGGCCAGGACGGACGAACGGACAGACGGCGGAGATAACCACATAATCCCCCGCTCCAATTCGGAGCGTGAGGGTAATAACTTGTATTGCGACGCGCAGATTTATGGAATCAAAGGTTTGTACTAGTATCTACATGTTGTAATAAAACAAATAACATAATATGCCTTTTATGCAAATATGAAATGAAGTTCACTTACGAAATCTAGTATAAGGCTGTAGAAAATCAATCGTCTTGGGTACCAACAAAATTAACATTCTTTATATGGGGTTATGTTCTTATTTTTCATAACGAATAACGTGTCAATTCTAATGTTTGATCGTATACACAAGTAAAGCAAAACTTGTCAGGAACGCCACACAGACTTTTTGAAACGCTCTGTGCCTCAGACCTAACTGAAAAGGACATAACAATCACGAATTTCCTCTTGTATCAAGATGAACATGTCATAAAGTTATTTTGCGATAAAGATACAACAATATAATGACTTGCATGCAACATTTTTTTTCGCACCAAATGAAATAGCGTACAATTCAATACTTTCTTTTTATTACTTTGTTGACGGTAAATAGATACACTTTTCTTGCACAAAGAAATCCGTCAGCCAATAAAATACAATGTTACTGTACATATGCAGTATGCTCAAGTCTTTATTGAAGGTGGTGCGGAAGTCGAGTGGTAACACTCTGGTCTACCATTCCAGAGGTCGTGGGTTCAATCCCTGGCCGGGGCACTGGACATTTCAGAAATGCTTCAAGTGTTTCCCACAAAACTAGAGATGTACTGGTATGAAACCCAGGTAATTCTCGCGTGTATCGGTGCTATAAACTGAGCACGTAAAAGAACCAAGGGATCTATTCGAAAATAGCTAGGGTATCGCACCCGGATTCCTTGTATCTCAATACTGTCTCTTCTGATTGCTGTCTCTTCAGCAAAAAAAAAACACAAAATAAGTGCTTGCAGTTTCATGGGTTAGCCTTGACTGGTAAAGGTCAAAATAAATACATACATTACATAAATTTTGTTTAAGTCTGAAAATGGGTTGGTGAATTCGGGCCGTAGTTTGAAAAGGATAAATATCTACGATGTTATGATGAGGCAAAGTATGAAGACATATAAACGGTGAATCTTTTGTACTTAATTAATTTTCAAATATAATCGTAATACTTTATTAACTGTCTGTGACTCAAACTCAAGTGCATACGATAAAAACAAATGTAACTTCTGCTGTTCGCTTGTGTACTTATTACATTTTGTTAACAATGCTCGTAAATTACTTCTGCAAATATGTGATCAGATATAAATAAAAACCGATTTATCAATGTGATCAACTTGTTTTCAAAGGCCACAAATAAATTTCTGTTACGAAAGATGATTAACGTATTACATCAAGTGGTATTGATAAGACGAATAAATTATGTGATATGTAATTGTAATTTTATTTCATTGAGTTTTTGTTACACGTAAAGAAATATGTGGTTGTTATTAGATTTTTTTTTATAGTGCTTATTAATGGTATGCTACTAAAATAACTGAAGTAGATCTAAATCATCCTTTAATAGCAGGTACATATAAGCACATTATAAAACACTGTGAAAGCATATTGTGATCTAGTGTCAAAGAGTCCGATCATTTATATAAGTGCAAAAACATCCATTATTTCTACAAAATATGCATTAGAACCTTGTGATTTCGACGTCGATGTGACCTTAAGTGACTTCAAATTTACCCGTTTGACAGGTCAGATACAAACTTGTTTAACATATTGGTTCTTCATAGCAAATACATCATTAACAAGCTAACCGAAAGAACGGTTTCAATGAGATTGATTTACTTTAGTCGTGTTTTTTTTTTAAATTATAGCTCAAACAAAGTAAACAAGATAATAACGAAGAAGAACACAATTTTAAGAGGCATCACGTCGACTTATATCATTGCAAAAATACATATATGCAATAGTTCATTTAAACCTATTGACAAAATGGTCTGAAAAGCATGAAAAAAAAATGAAACCCCAAATCGGTTTCCAACAGGAGAACATTGACCGTTGATTGTATTTTCACCCTACATGCAATTATTTCAAAAACAAAAAGTCGAAGACAGAACAAGAATTGCGCATTCGTGGAAAATTGCTTTGATGAACCAAAAGGAACCTTTATACTCCAGAAACTTATAACCCAAAATGTAATATCTACATTTGTAAACTCAGTTAGAAGCATGTACAGTACCGTAAAAATATGCAACTTGTTTAAAACAATTTACTCTCCGTTTGTTTAGTCAAAATTCGGTGCAAAACAAGGTTATCAAGAGCTCAATGTTACTCTTCCTTTTTTCCGTTAACGCCATCTCAAATAACATTAACGACAACAAACACTGACTATCCGTCCTCGTAAACCAAAAAGGTATAAAGTGGATTATAAGTCGCTGTCTTATTGGAACATAACCCACACGCGCAAGCGTCCTAACAAGAAGAATTTGAAAATTATACTAAAACTAGGAATCCTACTGTCAATACCAAAAATGATTTTGGAAAATGAAAGACAAACAGCCCACGAATTTCTATTTGACATACTTCTTCGGACGTTGTAACTTCATTTTAATACATGGGTGTACCCCTATGTAAGCATGGAAATTGGAATATAACGAAGAAAAACTATGGCACAGCAGCGCTTCATAACTTGTTCATCGTATATAGTGAAATAGGCATCACCACGAAAGAATCGTTTCCATCGTATATTATGAAATAGGACTTGTCACGAAACAAAAATGTTATTTATTTGACAGCCTAGTAGGATCTAAAGTATTCAGCTGAGTTGTGTGAAATTAAACAAAGCAACGAAATTAAAGAAAGCAATAACATGGAAGTAGCACATTATAAATTTCTCTGGAAAAAATCCTTCGAGTTAGAAAAACAACACATTTAGATAGCCCCTATTGAGAGTTAGGGCGTTGTCCAGCGATAATAGGTTTTGTTTTAAAATACTGGTTAAATAATATAACATATAATAAAAACAAATAATACAAATAATATTTGGTTGACGACAAATATTTAAAATACCCTGTAGACTGATGCTGATGTAAACGAAATTTACGGAGGTAAAAATAGGGCTTATCAGATAAAATCATTATAAGAACAAATCGGTTTAGTTTATCTCTGGGCGAGCAAAAATGAAATTATTCAATACGGTTACGAGCTTACAATTATCAGAGATCGAATCCTTCCAAATTATAAGCAGAAGTGGTAGTCTGGTATGAATAACTCAAAAAGGTTAGCTTAATATAGCATTTACAGACACATGTTTGATTTTGCACAATACCTTAATTGATTAACAAAGACACATTTAGATAGTCACTTAAGCAATTGAGACTTTCTGCGCATTATCAAGCGATTGAAAATTGGCGTCTTAATTATACATGAAAAACTCGTGATAGTAAGATACATGCAATATACAAAATATGTTAAGTATATTAGTTATAAAGAACTCAGCAAACACTGGTTTACCAATTTTGTCAAGAGGGTAAAAATAAAACTGGCCTATACCCATGGGGTTCTGTATTTTCATCCGAAATAAAGTGATACCAAATAGTTGCATGAATGTATGCGAATATTAATAACAAGCGCGTAACCATGGTAACAGTAAAACGTTGTTTGTTCCTTGGGATCAGTTGAGTTTATAATAATATCTACATGTGTTGTCTCAAATCTAACATGGAGTACCTCCTTTTGTTATCCACGACCACCAGGGTGTTGGATCACCATAAAGCATGACGTTATGTATCATAGCTGATATTTTTATCAAATTATTTTGCCATCTTAAATGGACCTGAACACGTTTTGGTAAATTGACAAAATTGAAAACAATCGTTTCAGATTCGCAAATGTTCGTTTTAGTTGTGATATTTGCGTTGATACAGTACTACTGAACATTTATCATGCTCGTAAACATACCTGTCAAGTCTCACGGTTTCGCCGTGAGTCTAACGGTTTTTGGAATGCAATGACGGTCTCACGCTCAAAAAAAAGTAATGTTTGGATTTCATAAAATGTCGTATAATTACTACCGAGACTGGCGGGCTGTTTTAGTGGTTTCTAACCTAAATACCACATGTACCGGAAACTGTTTAACGGTGTTAATCAATCATTATCACTACGTCACCGGTGTCTATGTAATAAAAAAAAAATCGGCTGCAAAATGTCAGCAAGTGGCTCACCGGCGAAGAAAAAAACTAAAAAATACACAGGGGCTGCAATCTACGCAAGTAAATACGATGAAAAATGGGAACACAAGTACCCTGTCAGAGATTGACATTAACATATACTATAGTATAGTACTTAAATGTTTTTGAATTTCAGCATATAAGTATATATGTTTCATTAAAAATGACATGTTCTGTCTTTCTTCATTCTATTTTTCACTGAAATATAAAAAAATGGTAACCTTTCAAGCAAAATAAGGGCTAATTTCAGAAAAAATAGTCTTAATTTTGCTAAGGAAATAGCCCCAAAACGCACTACAGACGATCTAGGATCCAACAAAAANGGGGGGATGCCCCAGGGCCCCCCCCCCCCCGCCCTATGATCTGGTCTCACTCTCAGCCACTTAAGACCCTTGACAGGTATGCTTAAATATTCATTATATGTATAATTTGACGATTTAAAACCCTAAAAATTATAAAGCGTTACAAACGCAAAACGATTAAATAATTTGAAGAGTTCTATTCTTATCGTTTTATTTTGTTACACTACGAGGATTGCTTATATAAAGTATCAAATACATCACCCACTGTTTGAGCACGGATGGCCGAGTGGTTTAAGTGCTAGAATTTTGCTCCAGGCGTCAGTGGTACAAGCCCAGTTAAGATTACTTTCTGTTCTTTAAAAAAAACTTGCTTTTACTGGAGCTATTTAGTTCAAATGTTTAAATTTATCAATTTAAAGCATTTATAAACAAACTTCAATACATGCCATAATCTGTGAAAAGGCCCCTTTTACCAGTCTAGATTATTGTCCTGCATAGTCTGATTCACAACTGTAGCGAACACAAAGTCGTAAATATCTCATAAACTTTTTTGCTGTGTGCGTACAATTTTGTTCACATTTAAATATTTAAAACAAGTAGATATTGCTTAAATTAATAATATGTATCGTGTTGTGCACAGCAAAGCATTAGCTTCGCATTAAAATTGGGAATGCGATTTCAAATGCAGTAAAGATTTCCCTAAGACTTTAACTTATAATATTTGTCATTTGGTGCTGACAAATAGCACATTTCTCTTGGTTCCATGAAACTTTAACAGAGAACATTGCTCAGTTTCCGACATTTGTATGATATTTAGCTACGGATGTATCATATGGATCGATAAATTACTAAACGAAGATGCAAACATACTGCTGACATGTATCCTTCATGTTATTATAATTAGCACAATACATGTATTGAATAATAAACCAGTCTTTGGTTGAGCATATAAATGATATTTCTGAACCCATATTGACCGGGTATTTAAGTCACAAAAATAATAATAAGAGGGCCAAGATGACCATCGATCGCTCAGCTGTGTAATGTTCTTGCGAGCAGAAAAACTTGATGACATAAAGTTTACTAGACGTGGCCTTTAGGAACAATTAACGATATTTGATACCACATAGCCACATTCGCCTTTGTTCTGTCTATTATGTCGGAACAATTATATCACGTCCCGTCACACTTTTATGATAATGTTGGTCTATAATTGTTACAAAAAACTACGCATTTTCATACCAGCAAGTAAAAAATAACAACCTAACATGTTTCTCTTTCTTATACTTTGACCAGAGCGCGCAAACATAAGATTAACAGCATTACACAAAAAGAGCATTACCGTGAAATATTGAATCCAAAACTCAACTTTTGTTGAGAGAAACGGATATGTTTTGGTTGTTGAAATTACTTTATAACCAAGCAAGGGTATCCTTTTCAAAGATTATTCTAAACTTTTAAACGAAATGAAATAAACGAAAACGTTTACGTTTATTAAATGTGCATGGTCTTAGAAGTAAATATGGTATGACGCATTTTGACAGGAATTTCAATTATTTCGCAATGAAAACATAGGTAAATCCGCCCCATCCAGACGTCGAAACAATTTATGACATAGATTCCAAGACAGTGAATACAATCGAGGACAGACACCTAATTAATATTTATGTTTATCAAATTCCAATCTACTTAGAATGGTCTAAACTACTTCATGTGCAATGATGATTCTACACTCAGATCAGATTGGATCTTAAATACCGGTATTCGTGCAGCCATCTAGGAATGATCCGAATCGATGAATCAATGCCTGGTGAGTTTGACAAATAAATACGTTGTAAATACATAGAATTACGATCGTTTTGTTTTAAACTTTATTAAATTCTTCTTCAATAATCGTGAACGATCAATTGAACGTGTTTGCATTCGAAACTGTACGTCGAACGTCTGATTCTTTTGATGTAGTTTTTCAAATTCCCGATCGTTATGATTGACCCTAGATTTCATTTTGCCCAGTAACTGTTCTTTTATCAAACGATTGTTAATGGAAAGTTCTCATCTAATAAAGCCTTAGACCGGGCGGACTTTAAACCCAGAAACAACAATGATCTGAAATTATGACTTCTTTAAGTACATAAACCACTCTCACCAAAATAAACATTAACATATCTCATAATTTATTCTTCTTATCAGAACCATATGATGTTATTCATTAATTATCTTGCCTATCATAAATTCTTCTGTGGTTTTCGTATGACAGTTCAGAAACGCGCATGATTATTGATTTTGATTAATCGATTCTTAATTAATGTATGTTATGAAGTTGAGAAATACAGAGAGTATAAATAATATTAAATTAGTTCAGAAGAGAACTTCATATTGGCTTCTTAGTGATTTCGCCATTCAAGTATTGTAATATTATGGGTTTGTTTTTCAAATAGTCTTAAGGCAGTAATTTCCCTATTATTGCTTATTTTTATATTTCAATAGCAACCTCCACAAGTGTAAATTGCCGATAAATGTTTAAATGAAAGTATTAGTCGTTTTCATAATTAACAATAATGTACAAATACAAGGCAGCTAGTTCAAGTAATTCATTTGGGATACATTTTCAAAAGATGAAAGGGCATGCAAATTAAAAAAAGTACATTTGGATATTACTTTATTTCAAAATTAATATCTTAAATCTGTATATAGGACAAGAATGCCTCGGCTAAATGTCAGTGGTTTCAGAGTGTTGTGTGACAGACATAATATGAACAACGAACATCAAAAGATCCGTCCATTCTGGAAACAAACTGTGGCATTGTAATTCAAATAAAGTCAATGTAACTTGTCAAAGACACTTGAAAAAATTTGTTTTGAATGTTATGTATTTAACCATCAAATTAATAGTGTTTATTTCCATCATCAGTACTAGTTGTTTAAAGGAATTAAAGTTATAATTTAATTAAATATAGTTGAATACGACAGAAATTCCAAATTATATATATTCCAAATTAGAATATAATCGTTTTCCTTAAAGTAAATATTATATTAAAAATATAATCTGAAGATTCAAAATACACGAGTGACTAGTAATTATACTGATGAGATTATAGCAGGGCTAGAAAGAACGAAGGCAATCTAACCGTATCAAGAAAAACTGGTTTTTCTTTCGATACAATTCGTCAGTTTTATTTCTATCAAATTTTTGACAAACTCTTCAGTCATTAGTGATCAGAAAACGTCATACAAAATTATCAAGTGAGAATGTTGAGATCATGTGATTATATGCCATGAATAAGCTCCCAACAGATTCCGATAATACAACGTTACGTGTTTGGTTACGTTACGTTAATACAAAAGCAAGACGTTCAACGCATGCAATTGAAACGTTGAGAATGGATGAACAAACAAGATTTTTGAATGCGATTTCTTATTGTATAAATGTAGCATGACTATAATAAAATCTCACATAAAGCACAAAAAGTTTAATGGCATGTGACGCTAAAGGGTTTCCTCATTATAATATGGTATATTTCTATTATTTACACCTTGAAGACAAAACTGAAACACTATTTACTCGTTAAAAACCAATAACCTCGACAGAGTCACGATAATTCATTGGTCCAGGAAGCAAATGTTTGTAACTATTGACATAAACTATAAATCAACAAAATCATATTGAAGGAACTTGGAGGATAAGATAGCTGACAAATAATAAAAATATGTCTTTGAAATTAGTGCATATTGCTCAGGAAGCTTTTTTACCGGTTTGCACTCAGACAATGTATATTTTGGTAAGTCTTTTTTTAATGAACGACGGAGTGATTTTACGGTTTCCGTGCGTCGAAATGTACTGTTTCTGGCATCTATATGCGTGCAAGCAAATAAATGTCCACATCATGAACCAGTGACACTCTCATCGATGTTTTACTCGCAAGATCTGTAAGACGAATAATCTCACTAAAACAACAATAAAAGGTTAATTAATAAAAAGAGAACACAATATAGCACTCAACATGTACACGGAAATGAGCGCTGAGCTAAATTTAGACGAAGATATTTTAGACGTTTCATAGTACACTTACATTTGGGCCTCGTTCTGAGAAAACTGGACTTAATGCATGTGCGTAAAGTGTTATCCCAGATTAGCCTGTGCAGTCCGCACAAGCTAATCAGGGACGACACTTTCCGCTTTCATTGTATTTTTCGTTCAAAGTAAGACTTTCGTGACGAAAATCCTGTTTAGGCGGAAAGATTCGTCCCTGATAAGCCTTTACGCACATGCATAAAACTCCTTTTTCTGGGAGCGCGACTCATTTACAATCAGTGACACTGGCTTGCCACCGCTTTTGCCGTATCTTGTCTGGATCGGCTCCCGTTCTGAACGGCTGATTTAGATATAAATCATTCATAAAACGTCCGACAGTCACCTCATTGAATGTAATACGTCTATGTTTTTGCACATATAAATTTGACAGGTTTGTCGAAAATCCGACTTATTCTGTTTTATTTTTTGTCTATATCAGAGAGGTAATCTGTAATTGTGTGATCCCGCTAAGAGATTTCATAGCGAGTAACGTCGAGATAAAAAAACGAATATTATTACCAAATAAACGCTATCTTTCTTGACGATATGGCTGGAAAGTGAGCGGCATTTAAACAATACCTTTCTCGGCATGGACGTTGCCATCTTGACTATCACGTGATTACCCCGTCTGTATATGATCCAATCTGACACGATCATCCTTAAGGCAGAGTTCCAGATAAGGAGTGTACTTGCATATTTCCGCATTTCAAAGTCCGAAATACGCATTAAAACTATGTATGAGGGTCAAAATACGTATTCTTGCACTAAGGATAATCATACATTGTGTATGTCTGCTGTTACCAACTCTTTCTAAAACTGCAATTCGATCGCGGGCTCAAACTGAGGAAATTTAAATAAAGAGTCTACAAAATTGTGTAAATGTATGCATGGGCATGTAATAGTAAAACGCGAAAAAATAAATGTTTCTTATAATTGTGTATCAAGACATGTAATACTTTGTTATTAAATAGATTTTTTGTATCTTTTATGTTAGATGATACAAAACTAAAAACAATCTTGATAGGAAACACAATAACGACAAAAGTCACACCTTTACAAAAACTCCAAAATCACAAAGAGTAACAGACAAAAACAGTGAATAAATATTGATGTATATGAAAATATAGTTTTGACAAGCATGCATAAATACAAAAAACTTTCCAAATAACTATTAAAAGCCATGGAAAGTTCAAGATCAATATATAATACAAATTTATTGACAGTTCGGTGCCCATAACTAAATCAGTTAAAACGCAATAAATATACAGAGCTGATAGAATTGGAACAAAGTGTGCAGCTATTTTTATTTAAAGCGATTAGCAAATACATAATACATAAATACAGTGTATACTCTTACACATTAAAACGCAAATAGATGATAGAACGCTTCTTTCATTTTGACTTTTGGAGACCTTTGATGCATTCCGTCTAAGACTTAGTATTCAAAAAAGCTGGAATTGTGTTAATAGTAAATCGGCCTTGTGGTAAAGCTTGAAATAAATTTCACAAATCTCGTGACACTAATTAATAATATTTCACCGCACACACAGTTCAAAGAATTATTTTAATTTATATGTAGCAATGATAACTTAAACATAATGTGATTGACATTGATGCATATGTAATTACAAAAGATATTAATGTGTTTCCTGAATGAATAAATGATGATACAGTGGTCTACCTTATTAGTGCATAACGAACGGTCTGGTGTCCAAGGCCCATATACACCAACCAATTCTTAGACTTAAATCTAAAAGCAAGACTATTCTTTAACCTGTTTTTTTTCTCATACAGTAACACAGTGCAATATGACAATAAGTTTAATACCTCCGGAGACACAAATATTCATTCTGAACAATTTGTGTATGACATGTGCAAATGTATAGCCTGTTTATATTCAACCGCTGAAGGTATTTTCTTGGTTTTAAGTCTATTCTATATTCTTAATTCTGTTAATGGGTTGGTGAATTCGGGCCCAGGTTTGAAAAAAAGGATAGAGGTCTGCGATGTAATGATGAGGCAAAGTATGAAGACATATATAAACTGAACCGTTTAATCTTAATTTTCAAATGTCATCTTTATACTTTGATTAACTGTTTGTGACAAGTCGGGTGTGATTAATGGCACACAATAACAATCTTTCTTCCGCGTAGTAGCCTCGAGACATGGATTCATTCGTATTGCATTGTCTGTGCGATCACGTATCGTGCTTTGGGCTCGATTTGCAGTCGTACTCTCAAAAATATACGATAGACTCTCTTAGAACGGTTTTCATTCTATTTTATTTTATTGCTCATTGTTCGTCACTGAGAGGACTCTAAAACGAAAGTGGATTACCCGTGTTAACGAATACCCTCTAAGAAGCTGGCAAACGCGAATAAAACACTCGATAGACGCGCGCGCACACACTCAAACTCAAGCGAATACGATAAAAACAAATGCAACTTATGCTTTTCGCTTGTGGACCTCTTCAGAAAAGTATTGTAATCAGATATAAATAAGAACCGATTTATCAAAATCAATTATCTTGCAATGTTATCAAATTGTTTCTAAAGCCACAAATGAATTTGTTGTACGCAACATTATGAATGTATTACATCAAGTGGTTTTGATAAGAAGAACAAATTATGAGATATGTAAATGCGATTTTATTCAATCGAGTTTTTTTGTTTCACTTTAAGAAATATATGGATGCAATTCGATTATTTTATATTTATATTTCTAATTAATCATACGCTACTAAAATAACTAAAGTAGATCTAAATCATCCTTTTTATAGCAGGGACAGATTAAGCACATTCTAAAACAACTGTGATGGAAAATTGCAATCTAGTGTCAGTCAGTTCGATAGTTTTGTAAGTGTAAAAGCATCCATTATTTCTATTAAATATGCAAACGAACTTTGTGATTTCGACGTCGATGTGACCTAAAGCTAATGCGAATTAAGCCAAAGTTCGACTAGTCAGATATAAACTTGGTTAAAATATTGGTTCCCCATAGCGGATGAGCATTTATAAACTAACCGAAAGAACGATTTCAATGCGATAAATTTGCAAAGTCCGTTTGTTTGTCACTTCTAGCTCGGAACAAATACTCAATGTGATAACGAAGATGAAACAAAACTATAGAGGCATCCCGTTGACTAATTTTATTGAAAAAATACGCATGCCACAGTTCCTTCAAACATAAAAATATGAAAACCCAATTCGGTTTCAAAAAGGAAAATCGACGGTGGATTGTATCTTTGACTTTCATGCATTTCAAAAACGAATAGTCAAAGAAAGAAAACATACCGCGCAGGTGAGGCAAAATGCTTTGATGAAACAGAAGGAACCTGTAACATCCAAAAACTTATAATATTAACAAAAATGTTAGTTTTACATTTGTAAACGCAGTTGGAAGCAGTACAGTACCGTGAAAGCATGCGTTCGGTGTACATGTAATTCAAATTTCTCTCCGTTTTCCATTCAAACATTTATGCAAAACAGATCTCAATGTTACTCTTCCTATTTTCGTAAACCTCATCTTGAATAACATTAACGACAACATACACGGACTATTTATCCTTTCAAAAATGTGTACTATTCGCAGACGATGCTGTTTTATTTTTCCACACCCCCCAAGCGCTCGAGAGTCCGTGCTCAGAGACATTGAAAATTATTTTAAAACTGGGAATCTAACTGTCAGTACTGAACAAAATATGATTGTTTAATATGAAATACAAACAACTCGTTAACATGTTTCTTTGGAAGTTGTAAATTCATTTAAATACAAGGGTGTAATCACGGTGCCTAACCAATACGGATAATACTGGAAACATTTGTGCGTTTGCAGCTAATACCTGAAACGGCACCGGATCATATCAGAAAATATTGACTGTTTTGAGGTAAGCGTGTTCTTTTATTTCAATATTCTCTTTTTCAAGTTAACATTTTTCACCAAACCAATGTTCCACGGAACAACTAAGACATTTATTCAGTAACTTGTATACTCGTGCTCAGTAGCAAAAACGTCAATTTGCAGTGGGAACCCAACAGTTTATGCACAAAACCTGTAGAAACGAAAGTAAAATGCAATTATTGGTCCATATAAACAATGAATTTCAAACTTCTGGACTAGTTTCCTGATAAGAAAGGCAGCATAATTCTTGTGAAATCATTGTCATGATGAGTTACGGTTTAGTTTGTAGAAAAACAAGTATTTTATATGTCGATTGCTGGCACCGGATAATGCATGAAGTAGGCACCGGATAATAGCCGAGGCTAATAAGCTTAAGTATAGCGCGTTATAAGAATGTATTGGATTCTACTAATATGTTAATCATTAAAAAAAAAATCTTGATTTTGGATTGTTAAATTATATTGGTCTGTTACTTCTCGTCCCTCAGCCCTGACCACTGCCTTAACGCATGAAATGTTTTATTAAAACTAAGCATTTTAGGTTACACATGGTGCTTGCTCCTCTCCACCCAGGTGTATAAATGGGTACCTGCGGGGGAAATAAGTCAATGTGCCGTGGCTGCCTACGGCGCCATATGTAAACGGACGACTTAAATCCCATTGATCGGGGGGTTAATGTCGAAGTCGGGTGAAGATGCATACATTAGCGAAGCAGACTACAAACCGCAACTTTAACGCAACTTTTGTATTAGTTCTTAAAAAATCTGATGTAGAACGCGTGCTTTTGTTGAACGACCGATTAAGCAATAATATTTATAAGATATAAGATGCCGTTGATTGTTATAATATAAAATTTATATACACGATTCGATAAAAATTTGAAAAAAAAAGTTTTAAGACGAGTTCAGCAGTGTTAATTGAAAAATATGACTGCTGTCGTATTATTAGTCTTTTTTAACCAGTTTTGTTTACTTTGGTGCAATTATAATTATTTAATATTAAAAGAAGTTGTGTGTAACCTACGGTTTAGATTTAGAAATACTTCCCCAATCGTGATACTTCCCTTGTTTACAATTGCGCTCTTCGAATGCACACATAGTAAGGTGTTTGACGTTTTTGAATTAATTCATTATCAACATTTAGAGCTAGTATCTCTTATTTGTACACGATGTTTTTTTTAACATACACAAATTTTCTATTCATAATTCACTCATTACTGTATTTGTTTTGTTTCAGACTTCAGTGCCATAACATATGTCTTTGAAGTTCGAGATATAATATGGTAATTATAGTCTCGTTGATAAGTTTTTTCAGTGGAATTAGGGCTACTGTTTGATATTCCTTGGATTGGATATAGCAGTGGACTGAGTCATTTTACAATTTCTGAGTATCATTAACTTTACACTTTATTGGAACAATTTATCCTGCTTTAATTAACTGCTTTACCCATGGCATGTGTAAAGTAACCACGGAGGAAACGTGTGCCAGCTGATAGGCTCAAACCCATGACGTCGGAACACTAGCATATGCCAATTGCTTTTATTATGATAATTTAATTCAGAACTTCACGACCGACCGATTTTTTTCGGGTTTGAAACTGCATACCAAAGAGAAACAGAAGAGTGGTGTGTTTGCATCTGTAACTGTTCCCCCTAGTAATGAAGACAGATACAATATTGAGTATGGAGTGGATAATTTATTGTTTGAGGTGGACTGCCACAATCATGAAGATGAAAAAGCCACCGAGCAACCATTAGATAGCTGTTTACATTTAGAATGTTCAGTTGAAATTGTTGTCGACAATAACAAACATATGAGTGCAAAATATGTGACAACAAATAAAGAACAAGAACTGGCTACAAACGACATTTAGTAAGCCACATATTTGTTATATTTGTTTAAGCTTGTACAAACATTTTGTTGCGTCAAAATTTAAGGCTTGTTGTAGAGACCAAAAACATAATTATAGTTTTTGTTGTGCATCGTTATTGTCTATAGATTTTGTTGAAGTCTGTCAAGGCCAATGTAACTGAAATTATAGAGATTTAGTTCAATAATGTTTGGAAATATGTAATTGATTATGTGCATGTGGATAGACTGAATCATTTATCACTCTTATGAAAATAGTGAAACTGTGCCGACAGTGGTATAAGTGTACTACTTGTCGGAATCCTGTATTTGTCGAGTTCCATAATTATTTTCTAAATACTGTTAGTAGACAGTGTTTATATTAACTTAAAATAAATCAACATAAATAGATGATATCCCTTATCTTGTCATGTTTACAATGTACATAATGTTTACCATTTCAGACATCGTTTAATGTTAAATGACAAAATTTTAACATTAATGTTATGAACTCTTAAATATTTTAATAAAAGCGTATTCATTTCTCTATATATTTAATTAATTGTAGAAAACATTTAAAACAAAGACTTGATTTGATTAAAAAAAAAAGGAGTTTAACTACGTGGCAAAAGTCTATGATTTTAGGTAAAGTTTATCATTATTGATTTGATTTGTAAAAAAACATGTTGAAATTTTGTAGTTTTACAAATACAAATACAAATACAAATTTTATTTCAAGTCGGTTTGTACATAACAAGTATAACATTAGCGATGTATCGCTATTGACCGACATAATATAACAACAAACATATAACAAATAGACAATTGTATATTACATGAAATTTACATTATATAAACAAACAGTATCATCCTAGAAGTGAGATCAATTATAATAAATAAATAAATTTACCTGAATACAATAAACATGATTATTTAACATGTTTAAATCGAAAGAACTACGACATGTGATACAATTATAATATTAAGACAGTTAAGATCATAGCAATATATTAAAAATGAATTAAAGATAACTTATAAGAATAAAAATTGCGCTGCAGTTGCTGATCTTGACCTGGGTCTAAGAGCTGCTATAAGAAAAAATAGCTAAAAGTCTTACAATGAATATGGACACTAAAGTGTGACAGATAAAACAATTCTTAAGAAAACAATTATCCCTCAAATCAGATTTGAAACAAACTGATCAGCAGCTACCTCACAAAAACACAAGCATAATGAGTTATTTCAAATGGTACATAAAGTTATATTAAATATCTGATGAAAAGAAAGTACACTGGGCAACTGCCATTTATATGTATCAAACAAAAAGTTCATGAACAAAATAATAAAACATGCTGAAAAGAGCAACTGAGGGAATAACTGGCAAAAGCAAATAACAAGAACAATAATACTAGCCATACTAAACGCAAATAATAAGAACAATAATACTAGCCATACTAGGTACAACAGCAAGAACATCTGCAATCCTCCCCGTCCCACGAGCCTATCAGACTTCGGAACTGGTTTAGTGCCGTCACATCCCTGAAGTGCTGGGGTAACGAGTACCAGAGCCTGTGGCTGCAGAACGGAAAGACTTGAGACCATAACTGGTACTTCTTACCCGTGGGATTTCAGCTGTATTAGTGTTCCTAAAAGAGTAAGAGTTATTTTAATTTTAATCAGATCATGAAGATATGTTGCTGTCTGTATATTGATTATCTTGTATGTTTCAATAGCCGTTTGTCTGAGTCTTCTTATTTTTAAGCTTGGCAGTTTTGATTTGCTAAGCAACCCTTCGTAATCAGACTTATAGTCATTATAAATAAACCTAAGAGCTCTTTTTTGTATGTTTTCTATTTTTTGAGTTTTTATTTCTCCACAGAAATGCCATGTCAATGGACAGAAATTGAAATTTGAGAGAATGAATGAGTAATATATATTAAGTTTGCCAAGTTTACAAAGATTCCTACCAATACGCTTTAGAACATTTAATTGTCTGGATGCCTTTTTACATAAGTTGGAAATGTGTTTGTCAAAATTTAGTTTAAAATCAAATGTAACCCCTAATAAGAGAACCTCATCCTCACAGTTTATTTTGTTTCCTGACAAGTCAAAAGAGATATTAGCTTTGTGAGTTTTAGACCCTATTGCGATTGCCTGAAATTTATCAGGATTTGCCTGCATTTTATTGTCTGAGAACCATATTAAGGATATACTGTCATTTTCTAAGGTAGATTTAACTATATCTAGATTATGATGTGCAAAAGATAAGGTAGTATCATCAGCATAATTGTACAGATTACTCTCTTGAACAAAATGGAAAATGTCATTGATTAATATATTAAAGAGGACGGGACCTAATATTGAGCCTTGGGGTACACCTTTATAAATTTCTTGAAAGTCACTTTTAAATTGACCTATTTTAATACATTGTTTTCTTTCACTCGAGTGACTATGGATTAATTGTAAAGATTTTTCAGATACACCATAATATTTTAGTTTTAGGGAGAGGAGATCATGAGGCAGACAGTCAAACACTTTGGACAGGTCCATTAAAACGTTAATACGTTTTAAACTTGTCTGTCTATGACTTTATATGACACATTCTTAAAGTGTTTGTAAAGTTATGATTTTTGGTATAAACCATGCAAGCATGAATGAACTAAAAACATTGTACTGAATAAAATTGTTTATTACAGTGTCAAACATAGTTCGAATCTTTGTAAACTTGTGGTAGTTGCAGGTTCGAACACTGACTCAACCTAATTACGTTAGCTTCAATGTCTCCTTTTTAGGTTTACAGAATAAAATGTACACTAGGCTATTGTCCTGCAACGTTATGCCAAGACGAGTGGTTGGCGGCAAAATCTTCGATTCATCACATTTGTGGTGGCAGCGTTTTGTACGGAATACCGTTAGGGCCATCGTGATTACACATTTAAATCCAGAGTGCGACAATATGATAGTGCGATAGTACAATGGTGACAATTCAATAGTACGATGTCGACAATGCGATAGTACGATGGCGACAATGCGATAGTACGATGTCGGCAATGCGACAGTACGATAACGACAATGCGACAGTGCAACAATACGATGGCGACAGAGCGATAGTACATGAACGATGGCGACAATGCAATAATACGATGACGACAGTACGAAAACGCGATAGTTAGATGGCGACAATGCGATAGTCTACGGAATACCGTTAGGGCCATCGTGGTTCACACATTTAAATCCAGAGGGCGACAATGCGATAGTACGATGACGACAGTGCGACAAAACGAAGGCGACAGTGCGATTAACATATTAAAAACAAAAAGATGTTACTTAACTTATTAATATTTTTCAATTTGTAAAGAGAAAACATCGGCTTCGCATTAAAATTGAGAAGTTTTACGGATTAATACGGATACATACTTTTTTCCAATTTTTTTTATTTGATTTGAACACCAGAGTACAATGTGCAGTAATCGCCAATCGGAGTCGTAACATTCCTCTTAGGTCAAGTTTAATGTCATGACCTATGGTGAACTATAGGGGTGACTAGTAATATATAAAACAAAACTCGGACAATGTTAAAATACCTTTTTTACTATTTCGTTTGTGTACATATCGATGCGTTAAATCAATTACCTGAACTGCACATTTTAGTGTTTAAGATTTCCAAAACCAGGTATGATAATCAAATTATCGTTCGTTCTACCATATAATAAAAATATTATGTCTTTTTACTGGCAGTCAATGATATTATATCGACACCGCTAGCACCGATATTGAATGGTTAAAATTGTAAGTTTTCATAATAGAATTCAATTTAATATTGTATCGCATTATGTTTAAGATAATATATCAAACTTAATGTAAATTCATTTCCATCAAACCTACGGAAACCAGACCTTCGAAAGGAAATTCGATACAAATTCGACATGCTTTAATGCTTCCCGTACGTACCAGCACCAACGTACGCATGTGCACACACGAGCTCACAACCTTGAGGTTTTCAACGCACCTCTTCTTTCCGCGTGTCAACTTTTTAAATATCTTGTAATATTTATTATTGGCGTTTGCGGTCAGATATACAAATAACCCCAATTAATCACAATCAATTATTTTGTGATAAACTTTTTCTAGAACAATAAATGAATTATGATAAGCAAGAATATGAAAATAGTGTATCGAATGGTTTTATTATAAGAAAACAACTATAAGCATTGTTCATGTGTTTGACTTCTTCACCTACATCAATATCTCGTGTCAGACGATGCTCAAGTTAGAACAAAATTGATCAATGCAAACTAAACAATTAAAGTGCAATTAACATTCAGATGAAGAATATTTATAAAGTATAATATAAATCGTTTGAACGATGTAATTGCGGTTATAAATTTAACACTGCAGTTACTATTATAACTATAACATAGGTTACACATTTATTGTTAGTAAATATTTTTTTGTATCTTCTTTGTTAGATGATACAAACCTTAAAACAATCTTGCTAGCAAAACAATAAAGATAAAAGTCGCACCTTTACAAAAACTCCAAAATTGCATAGAGTAACAGACAAACAGTAAATACATATTGCTGAATATGAATATATAGTTTTGGCAAGCATGCATAAATATAAAAACATTCCAAATAATTCATAAGAGTCATGGTAAGTTCAACATCAAAGTATAACATAAATTTATATATATAACAGTTCACATAACTAAATCAGTTAAAATGCAATAAATATACAGTTTTTGATAGCATTGGAACAAAGTGTGCAGGTATTTATATCATTGTCATCCTCAGCTTTGTGCATGTTGGGTTTATAATGCAATAAACAAGAAAGATGATTGAATTAATCGTCAACGTCTGCAAACTTAAATAATGATTTACAACACAGGTGTTGTACACATTTATAAGCGATTGACAAATACATAATCGTATATACTCTTACACATTAAAAGGCAAATAGATGATAGAACGGTCCTTTATTTTTTACGTCCGGAGACAATTGATGCATTCCGTCGAAGACTTATGATTAAACAAAAAAGCTATGCACGTTCTCTGATAGCAAATCGGCCCCGTGTTAAAGCTTTCAATATTTTTAACAAATCACGTGACACTAATTAACAATATTTCACCGAAAACACAGTACAAAGAATTATTTTAATTTATCTGTAGCAATGTTAACTTTAATATAATGTGATTGACATTTATGCATGTTTAATTACAGAACATATTAATGAGTTTCCTGAATGAATAAATGATGATACAGCGGTCTAACGTATTAGTGAATGACGAACGGTAAGGTGTTCTGGTTCTGAATTTCATGGCCCGTATTCACCAACAAATTCTTAGACTTAAATCTAAAAATAAAGAATATTATTTACACTGTTTTGTTCTCATATACTAAAACAGTTTAATATGACAAGAATTATAATACTTCTGAGGACACAATTCTTCATTCTGAACAATTTATATGTTACATATCCAAATGTATAGCCTGTTTATATTCAACCGCTGAAGGTATTTTCTTGGTTTTAAGTTTAATCTATATTCTTAATTCTATGAATGGGTTTGTGAATTCGGGCCCAGGTTTGAAAAGGATAGAGGTCTGCGATGTTATGATTAGGCAAAATATGAAGACATATATACGGTGAACCTTTGGTTCTTAATTAATTTTCAAATGTCATCATAATACGCTAATTAACTGTTTGTGACAAGTCGGGAGTGATTTATGGCACACATTTACAAGATCGTTCTTCCGCAGACTCATGCGCATACGATAACAACAAATGCAACTTCTGCTTGTCGCTTGTGTACTCATTACATTTTGTTTAAAATGCTCGTAAATTTCCTCTTCAAATATGTGATCAGATATAAATAAGAACCGATTCATCAAAATCAGTCATCTTGCAATGTTATCAACTTGTTTTCAAAAGCCACAAATGAATTTCTGGTACGCAAGATTATTACTGTATTACATCAAGTGGTATTGATAAGAAGAATACATTATGCGATATGTAAATGTAATTTTATTTCATCGAGATTTTGTTACACTTAAAGAAATATGTGGTTGTTATTAGATTTATTTGTTATTTATAGTGCTTAACAATCATATGCTACTAAAATAACTGAAGTAGATCTAAATCATTCTTTAAAAGCAGGTACAGATTTAGCACATTATAAAACAACTGTGAATGCAAATTGCGATCTAGTGTCAGTGAGTCCGATCATGTATATGAGTGCAAAAACATACATTTTTATGCCCCCAAAAGGTGGGCATATAGTGATCGCACTGTCCGCCTGTCTGTCTGTCTGTCTGTCCGTCTGAAATTCCGTCACACTTTGCGTTTAGGTTTAGAAAAATGTGGGAAAAGGGGGCATATGCCATCCTATGGTGACAAGCCTTTTTCTACTAAATATGCAGAAGAACCTTGTGATTTCGACGTCGATGTGAAATAAAGCGACTACGAATTAAGCTTACGTTTGACAAGTCAGATACAAACTTGTTTAAGATATTGGTTTATCATATTAAAAAATAATTATGAAACTAACCGAAATACTTTTTTTTTGAATTTCTAGCTCACAAAAAGTATACTATATGATAACGAAAGATGAAGAAAAAATATAGAGGCATCACGTTGACTTATAAAATTGCAAAACAAAATAATATATGTCACAGTTTATTTAAACCTATCAACAAAATAGTATGAACAACATTTGAAAACCCAATTCGGTTTATAAAAGGGAAAACTGACCGTTGCTTGTATTTTCACCCTACATGCAATTATTTCGAAAACGAATAGTCAAAGACAAATAATATACTGCGCATTCGGCGACAATTGCTTTGACGACACAGAAGGAACCTTCACAACATCGTTAACAGCTCATACACTTTCTCGATTGGTTGTTTCACATTAAAATATTTAAAATAAGTAGATATTGCTTAAATTAATAAAATTTATTCTTTTGTACACAGAAAGCATTAGCTTCGCATTAAAATTGGGAATATGATTTCAAATTCAGTTAAGATGTCCCTAAGCTTTAAACTCGTGCATTTACAAGTCAGTTGCTAATTAATTTTAAAATTAGTCATG
This sequence comes from Dreissena rostriformis, assembly GCA_007657795.1. Lineage (NCBI taxonomy): Eukaryota > Metazoa > Mollusca > Bivalvia > Myida > Dreissenidae > Dreissena > Dreissena rostriformis. Next base: position 103,773 of record VMBQ01002086.1, on the reverse strand, counting down.
ATGTGCTTAAAAAAAAACACATTTTCCACTGGCAGCATGCAACTTTAACAGCACACATTGCTCAGTTTTCCTACATTTCTGTGAAATTGAGCTACGGTTTTATCAAATGGATCGATTAATGACTACACGAAGATGCACACATACTGCTGACATGTATCCGTCATGTTACTATAAGAGAATCTCGAAAATTCGGACGAATTTTGAATTATAGCTTCAATTTCCAGCCTTTGAGGTTTTACTGATTTATTCAATTTTGGTGTGGTCTTATGCTGTGGGGGGGGGCGGAGTGCCCGGAGGAACCCAACTGTCCGGTATGGTGACCATCTACCAAACTCACATGCGCCGGGAACGGGGATTGAGCCAGAGTCGCAAAAGTGAGACAGTATAAATTACTTTTATATATGCTTCAATTTAAGCTGTTGGTGAAACTATTGTCTATTACCGGTACACATTTACCCAATTACGCAAATATAATGGCCCATTGCCTATAGTCATTCGTCTGCCATGATTTATGACCTTAATCTGGTTGTACAAATGCAAGTTGTACGGTGTAATGTTCAACGATGCATGATAAGCCCCGCCCGCTACTCCACTCAGCGAGCAGAAGCTGGTGGTATGTTCAATGGGTCAGCCAGCATTACACATTACGCAACACCTCGTTTATAATTGTTTGTGACACTTCCCCATGCGTTAAAAAAAAGAAGAGTACGATAATTGACCACCGTGAACTGGTGTATTTGTATTAACCATAACTATAATAATAATCATAAATCTTCGGCGAAATCCCGAACAGTTGAGGTAGATTTGACCAACTTTGGTTCAAAATTAAAATATGTTCCCCTGAAAGGTCACAGGGGCAGTTCAGCACATGAGGTAGTCGAGACTCAGCGATTACCTGTAAATAAACTCTAACATTCAACACCATGCGCTTATAGAAGGAATGACATTTCAAATTGGAGAATCACAACAATTTGTCATTTAGCAACACCTGGTAGATAAGACATTTTTCAATGAATTTAAGGAAGATATGATATATTAAACGTCGGTGTGTTTACATTGTTTGTTTATCAGTTATCGTTTTATGATAATTTGTATGTAAATCTTGTCATTTAATGATAGATTAACTACAATTCAAGAAAATAAAATTAAAGCAATTCTTGACCGTCACTCATATCTTGTATCACCATGTGTTGATAAATTGTTTAACCATCCGAACTTTAAAAAATGTTAAACGAGAAAGAAACCTTATAATTTATATCATGCATCATTTATTTTTATTTTTTATTGTTTACACTTCAATATTAAAAAAGGGGGCGTGTAATAGTCAGCGATGCCCGAAAAGCCCCGCCTACTGCTCCGCTCAGCGAATATAAGCTGGCGGTAGTTTGAATGCTTATATTACTGCTAGTTGCTCTTTTATAGCGGTAGAGAATAAACGTTATAATGATTATTTTTGCTAAAAACGGAGGTGTCCGAAAACTTATAGTAATTACGGTATATACCAAATATCAAAGCTGTTGTAGTTTCAGAGATTTTATAACTTTACTTGTGTTTGTATCCCCAAAGAAGTCAGTTTCGACGACATGGGCGTCTTTTAACAAACTTGGAAGAACACTATTAGATGTTAAATACCAAATATCAAAGCACAAGGACTTACGGTTTCAGAGACGATTGGAAACGCTTTTTGCTACATATATGTATAAACTATGTGACCCCGGGGGCATGACCAGTTTAGACACTAATTGCATCGTTGGCCAGACAAACTGTGTAGAGGATCACAATATGACGCTACGGACCAAATATAAAAGCCCTTGGACTTGTGATCTCAGTGATTTTCAAAGCTTGTCTGCTATGGAACTCTATATGAATCATGTGACCTCTGGTGAGTGCCCAGCCCTGGTACATCATTTTATGAAACTTTATTATTGCATAAACTCCATCTATGATGCCCTCTGGCGGGGTGCATAAACTTGGCAAAAGGAGGGCTTGAATCGTGTATAAACAAGGCGATTCACGTGCCGTTCAAGCCCTGTTATGTGTTTTTCATATCCATAAACTGGTAAACGCGCAGTTACTTCCCGTAGTTATTTTATTTTAATTTAATTGTGTATGTGTGCTTTGTTTATGCAATAATAGCGAGAGAATTTGCATTAATCCACTGTTTAAACACATTTTTTTATCGAAAACTGCCTATCCAAAGGTAAAGCCTCGTCATTTCCGATCATGACCGAGTGAGGCATATGTAAAACACAAACTTGAACTGTATGACGTCATATGAAATAATCGAATTATTTTGTCGATGTCGAATGAACAAGACATATTGTTTTCAACGTTATTTTAATTTATTTTGGTATGTGTAATGTGTTTATGCCATTATAGCGCATAATTGTAATGTGTTATAATGCCATTATAGCGCATAAATTCACATTTTCTCGGACATGATCATCAGCGGGCGCTCTCAAAATCCGATTTTGCCCTCGTGCTGCGCACTCGGGCAGGAACGGATTTTTAGAGCGCCCGCATATGATCATGACCACTATACGATTCAAAGAAGTTACAACGGATTAAACGTCAGCGCCTTGCGGTTTCAGTTTTCACTCAAAGGGTATGATTTATACAATCTAAGTTCTGAGGCTTGCAGTTTCAGAAGAGAAGATTTTTATAAATTTCCTATTTTACAGTATAATTTTTTCGCTCTGGTGACCGACATATGCAGAGGAAAAACTCGATTTGAACAACATTTAAAGGGGGTCAATCAAGGATCATTCCTGTAAAGTTTCGTGTAAATCCACCCAGTGGTTTACGATATGATGTCGTTCGAAGCAAATTGTTGATGAATGACGTCGCACGATAGACGACGGGTCGGGATGGCCATCTACTCCAATAACATTTTGCTCGGGTGAGCTAATACCGTGCATATTCCGCATTCGGCGCTCGATACGCATACTGGGTTTCTTCAACCTAGCATCAGTACTTATTGAGTTATCGCAGGATCCAGATTCAAATGGTCCAACGGACTGATCGGGGGTTAACCTTGAGTCCCTTACAATGACACTCGCAGGGGACTAACAACTTTGAAATAGGGTCACCCAATGATAATTTTTATGAAGTTGCGTGAAATTCTGCGCAACGGATAAGGGTTGTCGCCTTAATGTTAAGTTTACGCACTACGGACAAAAGGCGATCCCCCGAGCAAATCATTTTCAAGTTGTGCAAAAAGCAAAGGACAGCTTAGCATATGAACTCAAGACGATGAGTTCGTTACACGCAAATGACGCGGCTGAGCAAGTGTCCAAGTGTTGTAGAAAGAACTAGAGAAAACGATAAAATATAACATACCATGGTGATGGACCTTTAGAATTCTTTAATATCCAAATAATGTCAAGATCAATATCAATACGTGTTAAAAGGGAAAGGTCATGGTAACGCTTTAGGAAGTCTCCTAGTGTGGTAGTAAGAGGTGTTGGTGCCACACAAAACAGTCAAATATAGGTTGTGGACAGTTCCAGGAACAGACAGATGGCTTTAACACCAACATAAACTAAACAAATACAATAATTAATGTGTTTATTTCATGTCATTAATTGTCATTAACGATACCTAACACTTCAACAACGAAAGCATGCATTCAAGATATATTATAGAATGTAACATTGTATGAACTTATTGTATGTTAATCATAGGCGGATAAAAGGGGGGGACGCGGCGTGCGCCCCCCCCCCCCCAAAAAAAAAACAA